>QYTT01077742.1:0-18124 GCA_006980735.1 Dasypogon diadema | reverse complement strand
CTTGCTCCAAGCCTTTACTGAAGTGCCTCAGGGCACTATCCTTGGTCCTCTTTTGCTCTTAATATTTTTATTTGAATGGTGATACTTTAGAAAATTACCGGCTTTATCTTTATCTATACTTCGACTGATATGCCTGATTGAAGGGTATATTTTTCGTGTCAATTATTACTTTAATTCAACACATTATGTTTTACTCTTGATATTATATTTAAAATAAGTCTAAGTATATAGGATGATGCTAGATAAAAGTAATCTCTTATTCACACGCATCAGTGGGGTGTAGATGTTTTTTGTTTGGTCTGGTTGTAACTTAACTCTTATATCAAATCGAGATGTAACTGAATGCGACCATATTCCTGTAAAATACTTCGTCGCTACCGAAAATGTAATATATTTAATCATTATTAGACTTGAATTTTTATATAGGTTGACTATGGCAAATTTTGAACTTTTGTATTTTTGTATAATTTTTTAATTTAATAATTATATTGATATTTCTTAAAATTGAACTTTTAGTTTATGAATGAATTTCAATTATATTTCTCATTACAACGTTATCATTGCCTTTTTAAACAAAGTTGCCAGGTTAAGAGTAGTACACAATAAAAATGTCAACAGTTGAAGGTTCAATTACATCAGTAACCATTTACATCACGGCACAACGATGGTTCCGCATAATTTTAGTCAATTTACCTTCGTAGCTAAATAAAGCACTTCTGTAAAAAATTTTTTTTAAACATAGAAGAACCTTCATTCTGCTGGAAGATCCTATTAAAATAATAACGTACTTGTATATCTACATAATGCATTTCGGAAACAATTTTTATGTAGATGAAGATTATTTAAATATCAAGATGAACGGAAAAGAACCCTGAGAATAAATTGCGTATTTTTCTTTACCTTTGAACTTTTTCTTGTTCACGCAAAGAAAGTCATGACTTGGGAGCAATTGTTTCTTTCTGGTTTGTTCGTTTGTCTTCAGTCTCTGTATATAATATTTTAAGAAGATAATATATTGGAAAAATTATGATTATTCGTTAAAATATCGTATTGCTATCATTCTCTAATGCTTTTTGAAGAAAAATTGATTTAATTTTCCCGTGGCATCATTATGTCTTGTAGGAAACAGCAATCGTTCCAAGAAAAGAAGTGCTTTAACAAGATTTTTTTTTATATAGAGTATATCTGATAGAGTATAGTCTGACTGCTCACGATATCAAATCTAGTACTCTGAACGAGCGTATTCAAATTAGATACCAATAAAGCTGAAAGTGCATCTCTTTTGGAGAAGATTGGATGAGATTGAGCTTCTTAAAGAAGATTAGACTAAGAAAAACTGTTCAACATTAATTTAACAAGTTTTCTACATAAAAAAGAAATAATTTAAATCTCGTTTTAAGTGCAAATGAGAACGTTTTCTACAAATTGCATTTATTCCTGGGGTTATACACAAGTTTTACACCCTTTTATTTTACTGATGTATTTATGAATTTAATAAAAATCCAATAGCTTTTATCTTCCTTTATTATACTTTGTTGTTGCTATTTCCACGGTTAGTATTTCCTAGTATCATTGATGTGTTCTTATAAGAGGATCGATTAGGAACGCGATAACACTAGTTTAGTGTGTTATATTTCATCTAGTGTTAGGAGTTTATAGACTCATATATAGAATTCATAATATCCTTCGTTTATTCTTCACCTTCAGCGGTACTATTATTAAGCACGCCATAAAATATGTTATATTGAGTTTCCCTTTTAGCACAGAAGGCGCACTTCTCAGCGTGAAGGCAAGAACCATTTACCCATCTCCGCATTAAGCGTTCACATACGTTGAACCAATTCGATGCGGTCGATATGCATGGCATAGAAAGGATTCCAAGCCTGAGATGCATATTCAAGCAGTGATTTGAAGAAAGAGTTGTATAGACCCAAAGAAACCTGACGGTTAGATAACTCCCTGAATCAACGTATGATAAAACCAAGCATAGAATTACTCCTGCAAACCACATAATTAACGTGCGAGACAAAATCAAGCTTTGTATCAAGCTTGACGCCAAGATCGACACGAGGAATGCTGTCCGTGGAAAATGTGTAGGTATACTCGACAGTACTGCGCTTCTTGAAAAACGATGTGACCTTACACTTATTTATGTTGAGCTCCAAGTTGTTGTGTACACACGAAGAATAAAAGATATCCAAATCCTCCTGAAAAGAAGCGCAGTAAGTGGATATCATTGATAAAGGAGAAAATTTTCATAATGCCGACATAAATTAAGACATTAGAATGCCTCAACAGATGCACGATATCGGCAATGGAAAGTACAAAGATAAGAGGACCAAGGCACCCCGGAAGGGGCCTTTATAATTTTAGAGCGAAGGCCACGAAAAAGTAACTGATATGACCTATCAGACAGATACGACTTGGAAAACCAACTTTCCGCAGTATGACCATGATGACAGAATGCGCCAGTTTGTCAAAGGCCTTATTAAAGTCTGTATAAATACAATAAGTTTGTAGATTGTTGGAAAAGCCAGATATTATCCTGGAAGTGAATTCTAATAAGTTCGTTATACCTGACATACCCGACACAAAGACATGCTGACTGGAGGAAAGAATACCTTTACATTGCGGAGACATCAGAGACAGAACTATCAATTCTAACAGTTTAACATGTTAACATCTGCATCGATATCAGTATTACAGAGCAATGCTCTAAAGTCGGTAGATACAATTCTATTCGACAAGTCTGCAAGGCCTGCCTTTTTAAAATTAAAAAAGAACCATTCTCGTCCAATACATTAAGCATTAGCAAAAAAATTTTTGAATCACTTACGAGGAAAATGAATAAGAATTTTAAAAAGTAATGTAAGTATTCTCCGTCAAAAAAAAAAAAATCAAAAACTTTAAAGATGTCACCAAAAAATTCTTAACTTTCAAAGAGGTGATAAGCAATAACACACATATGTCCTTATAATTTGTAATTCTAGGTGCATGTATGAGGTACGGTTTGAAAGGTAACCTCATGGGCTATCAGCAAATGAGAAAAAAACATAATGTTAAAACTTGGAATTTCCCAGAAATTTAGTTAGGAGTTGAAATTTGAAGTTTGACAGCCTACATTTCTTGTTTTTGAAGAACTCCAATCTTACATCTGCTGATATATTAGAAGACCACAAAGAATTCTAACGAGTAAAAAAAGATTCAGGTCTCTACGTTGGTAACAAGACAAGTTACACACTACAAGGAAACTTTGAAAATGATCCACTAATCGTAAATGTTGACGAGTGAATCGACAAAAAAAGTTATCAAAGTGACGAAACTACGAACTGTCTGACACTGACTGATGTACATCGGACGCGGAGTGTAATACCGATCATGTATCCGCTTTTTCACAAAATTTCACAAAAGAAATTTAGGATCTATTTGCTTAAGTTTTACCCAGTTTTGCCCAACCAATAAATAATTTTGTCCGCCCATGTGTGATGAGCTACGAGGTGGGTTATCAAAATATCCCCACAACAGCTCCAATCACGTATTTGAACAAATGAAATAAGCCATTGCTTTGGGGATGAAACTATGGTTCTTTGCCATGACCCTTTGTCCAAAAGGGATTCAATGGAATGGTATCGCCTCAGAGAACCAGTGCCGAAAAAGCGAAGGTCAGACATAGCACCAGATAGGTCATGGTAACAGTTTTTTGATATACTGAAGATATTCTGCTGCTGGACTTCAAGGAACGTAATACCATTGAAAGTGTCACATGTTATGCTGAATTTCTACGAAAGATCCGTAAAGCCATTGTCGGGAAAAGGAGAAGAAAACTGCCCCGAAAAGTACTGCTCTTACATGATAATGCGCCCGTACACACTGCTGCTATTTCATAAGGTTGCTGTTAATAAATATGGCTTCTAGAAATTGTATCATTCACCTTACAATCCAAACTTGGCTCCAAATGACTATTTTTTATTTGCCAAACTAAAATCAGTTTAACTCCGACGAAGAAATCCATGAGGCAGTTAGGCAGCATTTTGAAGACAAATCTTCAGACTACCATTTTAAATGTTATTAAAGTCCTTATGGAAAGATGTGTAAAACGTGTATTACCTTAGGCCACGAATGTACTTCAACCACAACCACACTACGTATTATATGTATTTTAATAATCTCATTTAGCAGACATTTTTTTATTTATAAAAGTATCACCTGTTTGAGGCATTTTGCTAAAATATCTTCAAGATATGTAAATTAATGACGTTATTCTACTCTACCCTAAATCCAGAATTGATGACCATATGTAGACAAACAGGAAGTGCAGAAGGAAGCCTAAAATTCGAAATTACGAAGGAAGTTATTTTTTCTCTAACAAATACCAGAGGACATTAAGAGATGGTTTGTTACATAAATAAAAGTCCCATTGAAATTATTTTAAATTTTTATGGCTTGTGCATTAGGTAGGATAAAATTCATATTTTCAAGAAGATTTTTATAAAACACTTTCCGTACTCGAAATGTAAGTCACGTTCTCTTTCATAAAAAATTCGTGAGTGCCCGTCAACAAATGGTACAGTGGCAACAAGATTTTTTCTCCTTTTATTTGTTTTTTAAATGTGGAATAATAATTAATTTGGAAACACGTTTCCCCTCAGCCTTTGAAAAAAACAAATTTCTATTTGTAAGTAGAAAATATGTAGCACAATTTAATAAATTGGTTTAGCTTTAAAAGAACACTGACGAGACTTCTAAATACAGGCAGTATACTTAATTAGCAAATCCTCATAGCTTAACCAATTTCCGGAGAGAGATTAACGAAGGGCAATTATTCAAGGCTTATCTATAATTATTCCAACAATTGCCTTAATTAAGAATAAATTTCACACAAACAAATCAAAGGTACCGATATTAGTTATCAGTGGTTATTCGACGGCTTGATAAGGCGAACTTGTAGAGGAACATTTGCTCACACTTATTGCAGTGCTTAAGGGATTATTGCCCTTCTGACGGCATTTGTGAGTTGCGTTTGTTTTGCGTATCTTTACAACAGCAATTTCATAAACAGATGAATTCCATTTATTGCTCTCCCTTAAATTGTGTGAATTGCATTATTGTACATCCCCCTTGAAAATATTTGATAGAAATTGCTTTATCGACTGAGGTTAATTGATTCGACGTTCGTATCTTAAAAGCAACTTCATTCAGTATCATAAAATCACATAAAGTGTATATGTTTATTTCGATTGTTTTTTAGGATCAAGCCTAGCAACAAGAATTTAATTTTGAAATATTTTTGGCAATAAATTCAAGTCATCAATCAGCGAAGTCACACTTACTGGGAATTACCACACAGGATGTGGCAGCTCCTACCTAAAATTGAGCACTCGTCAAGAACTTGGAGTTTCCTTGTACGAGTAAGCAGTATCCGGTTATTAAGTCCACTACGAATTTAACCCTGATCCTGCCAATAGTCTTGAGTTTTGCAAACCTAAGGGCTTCTTCATCCAACATTGTTCCGGGAATCTTTTTTATTATTGTTATAGAAAGGGGCGCAAAGTAAGGTTGGCTTCGAGACGGGTTTTTTTTAAAGTATTGCCTAGTCTCGGGGGACAACCCCGTGATGCACACAGCACAGCTTAGCCGGAAGAAAATTAGGGAAATTTTAAACTGACAAATATTGCAAGTGAGCCACAATTTTTGGCATTAATTTTTACTGTGCCACATCCCAGTGGCTTCGCAAGTACAATTCTTGTCAGCAGAATTGGTTCAATCACTGGTACCCAGGTAAATCGCCGTATCCTGTGTGGGACTCGAACCCGTGCCAACAGGGAAGAAACTCTGCGGACGTGTGCCTCAGCTCCCTCGATCACCGGCCTGGGTTAAGCACTTATTTAAAAGGCACTAGTATTCTCTACGATATGGCATTAGACTGGTACACAAACCGCATTTAGTATAAATTATGCGGCCATCATCTTAAAAGATGACCAAACAACTTTCAAGTGCCGTTATCTCGGAACCCCCCCCTTTAGGATCTTTGGTCTGTATCATAAAGACCTATCAGTATACGCTCGCTTGATCATCTTAACTGACATATCCCACATATCAGTTCTATTTTTTAAGGTGTTGCGGCTATGATGCACACAGTACATCTTAGGCAGAAGAAATTAGGGAAAGGGAGATTGGAAAATTTTAACCTGACAAATGTTGCAAGTGGGCCAGATTTTTTGGTATGAAACTACTGCGCAACATCTCAATGGCTTCGCGAGTACAATTCTTGTCAGTAGAATTGGCTCAACTACTGGTGCCCAGATAAATAACAAAATATTCAAACATTTGTTTTTTGTTTGGTTGGGAAGATGGCTTCATTGGAGCGTGCCTCCAAAATTAGGAATATAATTTGTCCCAGATTTACTCGATCGTTCTTGAAATGATTGGGTAAATCTGGGGCAAAAGTCTGTAGTGTGCGGCTGATCTCAGGGAAGTAACCGGCAAGGTTTTTGGAATGAGAAATTTTGTCATCCTCTATTGCCCTGAGGTCAGCTTCTTCCCCATACTTTATTTTACCTATTGCCGACTTAAGTTACTTCGCGGAGATTTCTTTTTGCAGGTGAAGATTATCTAACCTCTTTTTCTTTCTTAAGAATCCTTTCAGTTGTTGCATTCTTTACAGCACTGTATAGCTATTTGGATGTCAGTAGCTATTCTGGGAAGCCAACCACCAGGGTAACTAAAGTTGGTATCAGTATAGCATAGTCCTAGAATAGGAGCCATCCTTAAAATCTCCTGTGTTTTGGGTCCCTTCAAATCAGTCCCTGTTATTTTACAAGTTCCAACCATCCCAGGTCTAAGTAGAGCTATCCGAGTGTTTGCAATGGGGCTGTCTGAA
Source organism: Dasypogon diadema (assembly GCA_006980735.1). Taxonomy (NCBI): domain Eukaryota; kingdom Metazoa; phylum Arthropoda; class Insecta; order Diptera; family Asilidae; genus Dasypogon; species Dasypogon diadema. The sequence goes on along the minus strand of QYTT01077742.1, from coordinate 11,244 downwards.
GGCCTGGGAGACTGGTTTATAGGCATCTTTAATCTCATGTCTCAGCTGGAAAGCCAATTTTCTCTTTTTAGCAGTTATGAGAGACTGTTTACTCTTTCAGGTAAGGCTGCTGACCGCAGCTCTCTCTCTTTCTTCGCTCTGTAAAGGTTTTGTTGTTCAGAGCTTTGTCAAGAAACCACTGAATAAATGTTAGGACACCCACTCAAACAAAGAACACTTAATCTGCTCTGTGCTTATGCGGTAAGAAGATCATAAAAGAACTGGAGGTTTTTATATTTCATGGTGTCTCGTTAATATTACAATTGTGCGGTCACTCATCATGAAGGAATTCGTAACACGGTTAAGTTAAGAATATATTTTTAGTATTTTAAATATTAATAGTAATAGCTAGAATAAAGTGTAAATTCCATTTTTAATACGTTGATATAAATTGCCTCAAAATGCACAAGAGATTTATTTTAAGCAACTTTGTGTACTAAATAAATACCAGTAATGCATAAATCGTGTTCCTCTGCCATCACATAATAAAATGATAGACATTACATTCTAATTTTATGTACCTACACTTGCCTTCATAGCCTCCACAGACCTTCACGGAAAGAAGTGTAAAGAGCCTCAGGCATTACAGAGGACATGCTAAAGTTTATATTGTGCATTGAATTGCTGTACATCTGGATGTTGTCATAACAGCCCTATTTTTCAATATTTCAAAATTTATATAATTATAGTCTGAGGTGCTATAGAATATTTTCAACTTTCGTTCCGGGAAACATAGAATGTAAGAGACTCATTTTACTACACAGATCCTACCACTAGTCCCACTTTCGCCCAAGAAGAGCAAACATCTTTGCAGTATCTATAAACAGGAAATATCCGTCAGAGGGGAGCCAATTCTCCAGACAATTTAACATCTGAAATGTCCCAATAATGTCCAATTGTAAAAGTCCTGATGGTTCTTTATATGTTGAATCAACAGGTCCTTTTCACATTTACATTACAACTGTTATACTCGTACTTTTGGTGCCAGGCGCAGAATCTGCCCCCACTTGTTAGGAGCCATTCTCCTTTTGTATGAAGTCAAACCGAACCATTCAACGCACCCATCACATATTTGAATAGTAACAAATCTCCCTTTACAACTCTAAAGGTACGCATGACTAATAGCATAAACAAGGCTTCCACTCAGTTATCTGCAAACATCCCACGATCTTCCTGACATCGTATAATATCCAGTCCATGTGTCTAAAAGGTCAGTTGTTGCATATATGCCGGCGCTGACGGACTCAAAACGCGGGCGAATCGACACCTCTAGTTCAAAGTGCTCATTAGAATAGCGCTGAAAACAGTTGTGTTGAAATTTTGAATTCATAAAGTGATACTTAAAAAAAAATCTTGTTAATTAAGCTGTGTCCAAAGTGAGTGAAGGTAAAAGGCAAAATTTATTCAGGGGATAAGAAAGGAACACTGTTGCCGTAAAACCCGGGTATTTTACTTCAGTTGCTGGAACCGTGGAACGAAAGGTAAAGACTCCCGTGAGTGTTTGTATTATTTTTGAATTGAGCACTTTTTGCCATTAAGTAATCCCCAAATGGGGCGTTACGGACGTCTACGTATTATCTGACGGTAATGTTTTCATTATCCACTCAAAAAAGGACAATTTATCTGTAGATTTTGCAGAATTTTAACACCAAACCCAGCTATGAATTGGCACTTTTTATTATTCAAATTTCACTCGGGTAATATATGTGGCGATTGAGATTTTTCGAGATATCCATAATGTGAATTAATCACTCTTATCCCAGTGCTACAACAAGTCCTGCCATATAAACTCTGACAGTTGAAAATTCTGTCGCATGAAAGTTAAATGAATCCTCGAAACACAATTTGCATCTAATTCTCTAACATTCATAATATTTGCATGGGAGCGCCGTAACTTTTGGCAGCCTAATAGTCAAGATGTGTAGGTGTAGATTATTAAGGCTAATTTAATATTCTCATAAAGCCGGATTGCTCTACAGGTGAGACTGTTGGCTTATTTGTGACTTTGTGGAAATGATTACAACTACAGGCAAACACTTCATCGTTTCCTATTTTGGAAGGCGTTCAGGTTTGTTTAAGGTAGCCGGAGGTTTTAGTTTGTGGGCCCCTCAAATGAGCTGGGAATTTGTTTTATATGCAACAGAATTAGTGCTATTAGGAATATGGCCAGCAGCAACACTGGCCTGTTTTGCAAATAGTCATAAGTTTTAATTGTAGCCAATTTAGTCAAATGTATTCAAATTATTTTAACATTTCATCAGATAAGTCCTGGGCTGTTGTCATAAGAAGATTCATTAACAACATTGTGAATTTTTTGGAATATAAACAGTTTAAGCCTTCTGAACATACTTAAATTTGCATTATCGCAAACCACTTCAACATGCAGGGGGTGTTCATTTTAAAACTTACCATTTCTATTATCTTGGTAGAGAAAATATTTGAGGAAATCGCCCTGACATGTCAACAATAGGTCTGTATGTTTGAAAAATTTGGCTGCTCGAAGCAACCGGTTTTAGTCCAAAATTAGTATGTTTGAACTTTCCTGTTAGAAACAGCAAAATGACAGCTATCAGCTGATAGAAAAGAGGTTATGTTATGAGTGCGAAATGATAGCAGAGACAATTAATTGAAAAATGCTATAGGACATAGTTAAAAAGAGTATGTTTGAAATCTCTACTACCGAAACAAATTTTTCAGTTGTCATTTACTGCCAGAATTTGAACCATACAGACCTAATATTGTTAAACGGTATTAATTTTTCCCTAAAAGACAGTGCCAACCAAAAGTTCCTAATTTTACATAACAGCGTATAAATTCTTCTGGGGTAATTTTTTTGGTAGCGACTTCAAAACTATGAAAATATATATTTTTCTCCTATGAGGTTTCCAAATGTTTAAGGGGTACGCATACCCCTGCATCCCCCTGAAAAAAGCACTCCTCAAAGGTATGAATCAATTAGTAATCAAGGAAAACTTTAAATATTTTTTTCAAAATGAGTGCCTCCAAGTTTGAATATTCAAACTGGTGTTACACGGTAACAAAGCACTTTAATAAATGTGTCAATAAAAACTTGTTTATGTTCCTTCATCTAGCAGCACTTTACATATGCCTGTAATCTCACCCAACTTTCGGTCTGTTCCTTATATCCTCAAATAATTGTATCAAATATTTCGGATTACCTGTAAAGTAATTTGTATTATTAGCACCTTATTAAAGTCAAATACCTGCTCTTAAAGTCATTAAATATACTTTTCCTTTGGTGGTTGTTTAAGATAGCGCATCTCAAGAGAAATTTTAAAATGAAAAGACTTCAACAAGTTGCAGTTATACATTTTTTGACAAACGAAGGGTTGCCGCCGAACAGGGTGTGGATACCCCTTATAGAAAAAATTCGCCGTTATATAACTATGAAAGGTTGGGCCACATTATTTCCTGGGAGTTGAAAGTCACCTGAAGAAGATCCGGTGAAGTAGGTCACAGTAGTCGAAGCAATTGGGTGTCTAAAATTCGTACTCTCCTTAAAACCTCTGAATTTTAAAGGTTGGAAGTTGTCCAATATTATTCGCTTTGGATTGCTAGAAATGGATTTCAATACTTCCAAAATTTGAATACTTTCTTCAGCAGTTACTGTTTTTGTAAAGAATAGTCATATAAATTTATTGAAGTCGTCAATTACTACGAAATCGAAGTTGTAATAATTCTTGTTAGTCAATGGAAGTGGTCCGACGTGATCGAAATGATAGGTACCCAGAGGTACTTCTCCTTTTGACACTACAATTAGGAAACACTTCTTTTTTTTCGAAAACTGAAGGAACAACATATTTTTTGATTGATTTCTTTATTTCTTCAAAAAACAGGGACTGGAAAAACTAATTCTTTTACTCCCAACCCTGTAACCCCCTGGACGGCCTTAGCTTCTCGTTATTTTGCCTTCCAATACGGATGCTAGTTTTCCCCAGAGAAAAAAGGGCAGACTAATTCGGAATATTTATTATTTTAATCACACTTCGGAAAAAATTATACAAAAAATATGGAGCCGCTATAGCAGGATATACATCCTCACTGCTCGACAAATGAATCGCGACTCTATTTAACTTTTTAGAGCTTCATAAAAACTGTAAAAACCTCATATTTTTTTATTTAAAAGAGTCAATCTAGACTTTCATTTTGTCAATGATAACTATTGACACGTACAAATAACACAAAAGTTACTTTGGTTGCATTAATCTTATTTAACTTGTGAGCTTGAACTGTACTTATAGTACTGAAGCTGGACTTGTGGTACTTCAGTTGAACTTAAAGTACTTGAGATAGACTTGAAAGTTCTTATATGAGTACCGGGACTTAAAACTTTTAAGTACAAATACCAGTCCCGATACTTGTACTGGTATTTGAATTTTTTTAATTTCAGGTACTGAGACTTGTACTGGTACTTGAAAGTTTAGAGGTTTGCTTAGTTACTTTTTTCAAAAGTGCGGTAGATAGTCGTATACTTAGCGATAAAAGCTTTGAACTTCTTTGACATTTGTTGGAATTAGTTACTATAATACAGTTATTGTCTTTAAATTCGATGGTCTCAATTGGCCGTATTAGACTATGTGTTCTAAATATTAAAATCTCCACTTAAGAAATTGGCATTTCGCTCTGTTAATGATTAGTCCATTTGATTCTGTCGTCTTTCAAACTCATTATAGTCTTTGAATGGCTTCGTCTTCATCGTTCGCATAAATTACAATGTCATCTACATAAATAACAAATATGGATTGCCTCAATTTCTTTCCGAACACGTGATTTACAAACTTCTGTAATATAATAGTACTTGCCAACTGTACGTGTTCGAAAAGTTGTGTCGACTTCAATTAAAAAAATGGGATAACCTTCGACCGCGATAAGTAAAACCAGACTGATTAATCCTGGAGTTCACACAAGGCGAACCCAGAACTTTTCGCGAAAATTGTCCAATTTTCTTCGAGTTTTATTTACTCGGAATTTTTAATATCGGGTTTCGTCTAGACTTAAATTTGTCTTAGGAATTTTTGTGGAAAATGGGATTAGGATTTAAATTTTTATTACTAATTTCGGTTTATATTGGACATTTACGAATATAAATTTTTTAGCTATTGACTTGGGATAACACTGGACAAAACCTAAGTTTAAATAAATATGCGATTTCATATATAACATTATTACTTTATTTGCCACTTTTCCATGACATTTGTACCATTTTATAACATTTTGAATGCTAGAGTGATTTGGGTTAACTATCTTCCTGATATCTCTAACACTTTTACTACTTTTATAATTTTCAATAATTAACTTTCTTATAGCAAACAATATTTTGACGCGTTGGTGACATTGTAAAAATAAATTTTGATGGAGCTATGAAAACTAGATGCAATTGAGTTTTGTATATCTCGTTATTTTTCAGCAATGCAGTATATACAGTACCTACCTGTCCCAGTTTCATTTTGACGGTTTATCGGGGTTATTAAAAGTAATCAGTAATTTCTCTTTCTATTTTTTTATTTTTCAATATAATTCGATTTTTTAATGTTTAGAATTACAATGGTAGTTATATCTTTCACGTATAAGCATTCCTCTGTTTTTAACAAATTTCTCAATATATAATCTCTCTTTAATACAATGATTACATTGTGTGTCCCAGTTTCATTTTGAGACCCTATAATTTATTCTTGGGTAGAGAACATGCAACATTTCGGGTCCATACAAATGTTCCACACGCCATGGCTTAAATTGGGAAAAAATCATTCTTTAGATCTGAAAGTTGACTATCAATCATAATACAAAATTTGCGAGGACTCATAAATACTAGTGATGGGCATTTACGCGTAGATTTGCATTGTATACACTGCGGAGTAAGCAATACGTACACAATGTAGATAATACGTAGACAATGTGAACTTTTGGTAAACAAAGGCCCTATTTATTTGCTTGTTATGTAACATAACTAATTTAGCAAAGCTAATTAAATTGCATTAAATAATTGTATATGGTACTAATTGTATAATTTTTCCAAACAAAATATCACAATTTAACTGGATCTTATATGCTAGTTGTTCGTATTTTTTAACTAAAGAAATAGAACTAAATTCTAAAATGATTATGTTAAGTGCATATTTAGCGAAGTTTTTTCTATTTTCGTTCTGATAACACTTTATGTATATACACAAAGCTATTCTATACATTCAGTGATGTAATATTTTTATTCAGATTGCATTGTGATCTTAAAGAAAAAACAAAGAATGGAACAATGATCTCTATATGAGCTTACCACTCCGGGTTCAATATTTTGGGGTCTTCTAGCTCTCTGAATGGAAATGGGAATTTCCCAATCCAGTGAAGAAAATGTCCTTAGAACAGATGTTTAAATTGACAGTCAAGAGAGACAGCGGCATCTCAAGCACAAAAAAATATGCAAATGTAGAAAACAAAAGCGATTTGCATACTTTAGTACATGCTGTCTCTATAGTTAGTATACGAGGCGCATTTTCTGTAAACAGTGTCCAACGTGAAAATAAAACAACTAGAGGAGATAGTCAGGCTTGCCTGAGAGACGGTATGGATTTTCTACGTTACCTTCCACAAGTGTCAAACACATGCAATTTTTCTCGTTGCTTCTCTTAATAAAACATTTCGGAATTGATGAGATGAGAGGATATGAAAAATTTATCAAATCTGCAGATGAAAAAACGATATACGCTCAAGATTTTTTGTACTCTTGAAATTATCATTTTTTTAAGTATACGTATTACAAATACCTAATAATATTATTTTTTAACCAGTGCTCGAAGAAACAGTAGACAACAGAAGAATTCCATGGGCAATGCTGCAGTTTCTTTTCTATTTATTCTAGATTTTCTCAGTATTTAAATCGTAAATCCCTTGAGATTAACTAATATTAATAATCGTTTATTTTTGTTAATAAACACATTTCTGAAATCTTTCCCAGAAATTCCATAACCTTCCTGGGTCATTTCAGAAACTACAACTAATACTAATGCAAATGCTTCCCGAATATTAGAGAAAAAAGTTGTCAATATTTAAGTTCTTATCTAATCCGCTTTGAATTTTATCTGTAAGGAAAAAAGCCCCACCATCAACTTCTTAGAAAATTATTGTAATCAATACCGGGGCGGTTTCTGGATCCAAACGAGTTTTCATTACGCACTTAACCTGTCACCTGCACTAAACAAGCACCTTTTACGTTCCGAACTCCACTCTTTACGATAGAAAGAATACCAAAAGAGATTGCTCGTAACCCGAAGAGGGAATTAAAAATAACCAAGACTTCCAAAATCGCTAGATAGACCAATTTTGAAGATTTTCCACAATTGGAGGAAAGAAAATTTTCCCAGCAAAACCAACCCCAGATTCGGAATCCTAAGGTTCAAATTAATAAGAAAAATATAATATATTTAATATTATATAAAAAAAAAATATGGATTGGCCCGATTCTCAAAATTTACCAAAATATGGGCCGGAAGTCCGAATAGGGGTCGTTTTATTATAAAAGCTTCGGCATGTGAAGCGCGCGATTCCAGATTGATTAACAAGATTTGCAGTGCCAGGTTATTACAATGGAGCAGAAAGCAAACTTCGTAAAGAAATGGCTTTGAAATTAAAAGAAAGTGGGAAATCTGCCAAGAATTTTAAAAAGAGAAGAGGTAGTCGGGTTAGTGCGGTGAATCGATAAAAAACATTCAAAAAGGAGTGAAGGAAGGAAGCAGAAAGGTGCCCCGATAGAAGAAGTGTTTCGAAAAGAAAAATGGGAGAAGGGAAGGCAAGGTGTGCAGGATAGGATGCTGTGCCTCGTAGGATACAGAAGGATACCGGTGGCCTCCTCAAAAGATAAGTACCTTCGCTTTTGTTCTTTGTTTTTACTTAATAGAATAATCCATCGTGTTAACCTAAGCGCGAGCGCAAAGTTTCGTAATTTTCACGAGTTATTTCTATTGTGCCTATTGAATCAACCCGAGATCTAATTATTCAGGAAAGGTGTTGAGTATTCTGAACTAATTCGTTTTTTTTTGAGTTCGTAGGCTCACCACACCTACGTGATGCCCAAGGAAAATTCAAACCTTAGGAAAAGGTGAACCACCCCTTCTCCAATTGCTGGTCGGTAAATTGCGCCCTCGACTAGAGCAGGGGGTCATAACAAGTTTTTTACGTTTTATGGAAATTAATAAATGTAACAACTGAAGTACCTAATTCAAAGAGTGTGGGCGCTGCCATTGTCCTTTCAAACGGCTTCATCCCCGTCCAACCCTACTTCACAATCCTGAGCAATAGTTTTTTAAGGTATTGCCTAAGCTCAGGGTACAACCCTATGACATACATAGCACAGCTTAGCCAGAGGAGAAATTAGGGAAGAAAAGATTGGGAAATTAACCTTACAAATGTTACAAATGAGCCACAATTTTAGGGATCAAATTACTGTGCAACATCAAAGTGCAATTACTCAGATATATCGCTGGGTCCTGTACAGGATTCGAATCTAAGTCAACGGGAGTGAAACGTAGACGTGCATCTCAGCCCGTTCAGCCACCAGCGTACAATATCTTACTTGATTAAGCTCCATTTGCATCAGTGTAGCTCCATCAAGTTTTCATTTCCGCTCATCCACATTTCGGCCTCGCAAATTACTACTTTCAACGCGACACTATAATTCAATGCACACCTCCCTAAAGGTTAATTTATATAGCAACAACGTGCGTTTTTGTTGAAAACCTGAACGAGATGGTCTTACTGATTGATGATATGTGTAAAAAGAGAACAAAGAATGAAGGGGAAAGTAAAATTCCGTTCCAGCAGAGAAATAGCTTGTAAAATTTTGTTGGTATATATTTTGTATTTTTCGTATTTTATCATATTAGCTTTATCTATGCCGCTCACACTAGTTCCTTGCAATGTTTTAATAATATAAATTGGCCTTAAGGGAGCTGAACTGAACGACAAATAATGTACAAATGCAAATGAAGAAGGAACTTACCATGGCTGCCGTATGCTCACATATTTTCTTTCATGAAAGCGACAGGAAAACATTTAATCGATAGAATTCTCAAGTCTGCAGATTTTTACATCTTATTAAAATATACTTAACGTAAAAGTAAAGAAGAATTGGGTCAGGAAAACATTTACAAATTATGAAAAAGGAGCAAGCAAAAGGGAGGATCAAAGAAATTGTCCTGGGTATTGTCATACCCGTAATACCTTAAACATTTCTTTAAGAACTTAGATTTAATTTATGCAGAAAAAAGTTTCTTATTTAAGTGAAAAAAGGTGCAACCTTCAGAATTTTTGAGTACTAAAGAAGGTAAATTGGACTTATATTAGAACTAATCTGATTCTAAATTTGATAAATATTTATTTTGTATTTATTACTCACATTTCCCGTGATAACTAAAAATTTTAACACTACTCTTAAATGTTCAGATACTAAGAGATTTGAATAAAGCTTGTACAGTTGGTGTCAGGTGATTCTTTTCCTCATTTATGATGTTGCCAGGTATTAAGAAACGTGCAAATTAATTCTATATAGAAATATGATGTCCTTATTTCTATGAAAGTAAGTTTTTAAAGCATTTATTTTAACGACCCTAAATAATTGACACGAAAAAACCATCGTCTGGGACAGGAGTCGAATCAGTGACTTCCCAATTTCCAGTCGGGTGCTCTGATGTCATTAGCAGAACTTTTGCTTGGGCGAGCCGAGTTACAATAAGCTTCCTTGTACTTGTAACGTAAGGCTCAGAAGCGTGGATCATAAGGTCATAACCAAACAATAGAACAGAACATTAGATGTATGTGAGAAGAGTATCCTGCGCTTTATTTATCCACAGAAATCGCACATAACCGGCGATGATGGTGAAATTCATATGACGTGATATGTGGTCTTGTAGGTTTGGTAGAATCCTACAAAAGAATATTATCTTGATCACTTTTCACTGGCAGCATCTCGAGATATGAACTGGAGACACTCAACCATCATTCAGTTATCACCTTGGGTACCATTTCACTCATATATGAGTAACACTTAAAAGCTCTCTCACGCCAAATGCATTTTAACGTGTAATTCTCTCACAAAAGCTTTTATGCTAATCATAGCTGTGTTTTTTGGAGCAACAGGGTTATAAAAGCTCAAAAGAATTGTTGCAATCTATCAAGTATAGACTTATTTCCTCTGCTTCTTTTTTCTCTTCTTAAGCAAACCCGAGATAAGTAAAGATCGTTATTAACATGTTTCCTGCCAGACTTTAATCACTGAGAGTAACTCTCTCATCTGCGTTCAAATTACTCGTGATGTTCTCAAGTAATAATAATAATAATGAGTTTTCATTCTAGCCCAGAAGGCGCATTTCTCAGCGAGAAGCCAAGAAATATTTACCCATCTCCGTGCCAAGTGTTCACACATTTCACACATTTCAAAGAAATGCGTTAAGATTAGGCTCCCGGACAAGCATACAAGACATGTAGTAGTTAGATTGGTGAGGCCAATTGACAGCACAGAGGAAAATAAAAAAAGTCAATAATTAACGCTTTAACATAAGTTGAACGACGAAAGAAAGACGTTTTTTCCGTACAATCTTGGTTATATCAAAATCAAAAAGCTCCACAACATGGTTAACAGCCGCACACTTGCGATTAATAGGGTCATGCTTGCCATAGTTAGTTCTAAAGAAGTTGATATGTAAAAGGGAGACACCTCTTAAGTTGTGGCTATTAGACCTGAGGGACACACTGGCACAGAGCACCGGGGAATCAACATGAGAATTCAGGAACTGGTGCATAAAAATCATATCAGCAACCCTACGTCGTTTCTCCAAAGATTCCATACCAAGACGATTAAGTAGCTTGCGATATGGTGGAAGAATCAAAGGATTACTCCATGGAGCTCCTTAAGTGCAAATTTAATAAAACTACACTCGAAACACTCAACACGACCGATATGGAAGGCGTAGGAGCGATTCCATACCTGGGATGCATGTTCAAGAAGAGCCCGGACAAACGAGTTATATAATGTTAACGAAACTCCACGATCAGAAAACTTCTTAGACCAACGCCGGATAAAACCCAACATAGAATTAACCCTAGAGACAACACCCGAGGAATATTGTCAGTAGCAAATGCCTAGTCATACCTTCTAAAGAAACGACAAAAATAAGAGGGCCAAGGTGACTACCCTGA
>QYTT01077731.1:6297-25112 GCA_006980735.1 Dasypogon diadema | reverse complement strand
TTTTTCAAATTCAGTTCTCACAATTTTAAAAATGTCCTTTCTCCTATGCTTTTTTCCGCAAATTAATTTTAATATATTTTTCTCCCAAACTATTCAAATTAATAAAATGCAAAACACGAAATAAACAAAAATGACATTTGTAGCTAAACTCAACTCAACCCGACCTTTTTCGTGGAGTTTACTTGGATTTAACGAAACTCAACTCAACTCGAGTTTCCATGACCGCTAACTCGAGTTCAACTCGGGTTCAACCTTGCATGGAAACATACTATATGTCTCAAATATCTGGCAACGAAGAAGCTCACACTTAACTGCAGGTGGCAGTCGTCGGCGTCCGTAAAGAATGGTAGACTGGCTTTTCACTTTGCTCTCCTCCTTTCAATTGGTAAAGCTGGGTTGATGCCGGCCCGGGAGCGCTTTGTAGATATGCGCGACCCTGCAGATGCAGATTGTTCCCGCAGGACTATTCTAATGTCACAAAGTTTTTCGTTTAGTTTGAGATATTTTCACATTTTAAAATTGTTCAGCGCAAATTCATTAGATTTATGTTTAAAGATCTCCCTTGGAATGACCCTAGGATTCTTCCAACTTATCACGAACGGCTTAATATCACTGACCTGGTTTCTTTAGAAAAGTGACGTAACGTTGCCGACATAGTTTCAGCTAACATTGAGCGCGTCTATACCGTGAACGATAACCAGTAAATTTACTGAATCTAGTCACGACATATTCATTTAGTACATAACCAAATATGGAACAACTTTTGGTTAGTCCAAAAGGGAACCCACCGTTTTTAGTCGTCGGTATATACACACGGCCACACTGAATTCTAACCTGAAAATATCAGTGACAGTTCAAGCTCCGTGTTGTGCTTTGTGAATAATTTTTGCAAATTATAAAATTATTTGCCTTTGCAAAATGAAATAGATTAATAGATTTTCCATCTGACTGAATTTTAAACAAGTCTTCTTCTTGAAAAGGTACCGACGGTATAGACACCCGGTTGCGACCAAATGGAGCAATTTTGGTTATGACCAGGTCACACCGGTATAGACGCGCTCATTGACACTATAGCTTGGTTCACTGCGGATCTCATTATGCGATTACTGCGAAGTTTTTAAATTGAAATTTAAATAGTAATAATTACATACAAAAAAAGATAATTATCATTTAATTAATTATGAAAATAGAACATAAGAACTTGTTTACGAATTACCACCTGCTTTGAGATTTGTAAATACTCTGCCTTTGTTAAACTATTCGCATCCAAACACGTTGTTTAGGTTATAAAGAAATTATCGACTTATGAACAAGATTAATCCTTGATTTCTTTTTTTAATTTGACTTTTTCCATCTCTTTGTAGCGGAAATTCACACACAGTGCTTTCATAAATTTTAAAGTTGCTACCTCCAGCTTAAGGTGACGAACATTTTACCAAATTTTCAAATATGCACTCACGTTTGTTAATTTCCTTGCAATATTTCCCCTCCAATTTATCTAGTCAAACTTAAAACCAGGGAAATTTGATTACCAACACATTAAGAAAACAACTGCGCATGTGTGTGTCAGAACCTTCATTTATAATGTTTTGATTAATGGAATTCATCATTTGTAATGTTTACGTTGTTGGAATTCTTCATTTGTAATGTTTAGAAGAAATGTCAAAAATTCATTAATTTTATTCTACTTACTAAGGCCGGCAGTAGAGCCGGCGAGACGATGTGTGCCGCAGTGTCGCTGTCTAGCGGTCGAATTACAAAAAATTGCACATGGCGGCCACCGTAGAACGTCAAAAAGAGGAGCTCGCGGAAATTTAACTCGGTTTTTCGTGGTTTGTAAGCAAATTTAGCTTAATAGTGTGTTAGGATTTGCGATTTAAGGTGAATTTTAGTGGTGTAAGAGAAGTTTTATCCAAGGAACCCAATATTGCGTGAGAAATAGTCTCAAAATTATCGATGGTGCCTCGTTCGCAGCCTTCATTACATCACGAACAACCACCGAATGACGGAATTTCACTAATTTCCTGTGATTTCGAACCACAAAATTGGAATTATTACTGCATTAATTTTTTAGATGGACCGTCTGTAATATTCTAGCATATAAAATCTTACAGGGAGTAACTGTAAATGTTCATAGTCCTGTTGTTTCCGTTTTAATCGCATCTTGCACGGCCCCTTCCTCGGTCGGTGTCTCGAACAAGGAAAATGGAAATAAGTTTGCTTTCATACGCAGTTTATTTAAATATCTCATCTCTAGGTTTGCTTTGGGCAGCTGATAAAAATTAGCACTCGGTCGGCGACGTAACGTTGAGCCAAACTTGCAGTGCTTTTTGTCCAAATAGTTTCGTATTTTCTCTTTGTGAAGTTTTAAGCGATTCTGCCGTGTTTATGGGGAATCAATTTTTTCTACCAAAAATAAACTCAAGGTGGTGAGCCCGTAGAGATGTGCGCTGTTGCATTCTGTCGTCTTGTTTGGTTCAGATGTTCCCATTTTAAACTTATTGCAATGGGTGGGACGTTGGTGTTGAGCCAATGACTCCATTGTTGACCTGAAGCAGCTAATTTTCATGCTTCACTTTCCTTAATTTAATTTATTTGCACTTGCGTTTTAGTTTATCGGAAAATATCCTGAGTTACGATGCGAAATGTACTTTGCTGGTGCATGTGTTTAGGATTTGAGTCACTTGCAGAATGCAAAAATACCTACTTCGATACATCTGACAGTGATTATAAGAAAACATTCCAGCAGATTTTTTTCGGCGGAATTGGCATTCATTTTTTTTTTATATTTTACAAGTAATACTCGCAGTGGCATTGTGTTGACATCATGCCCTAGCGAAGTACAATAAAATTGTTTGGAAATTAATTTTTCAAGAGTCAGTAGGATTAGTTGATATCAGCATTCGGGACAAGTATTGCAAAAACTGTATCCCTGAAGTGTCCAAACCTTGAGAAACATATTTTGATGCAAGATAAGAGCTTAGTGATACACTCGTAAAATTGTAGATATGCTAAGTCGATAAAGCAACACAAGCCTTTTCGAGTTATCTCTAGTTGACTTCTGTTTCATTTCATTTAACGGTCAAATCTCTGATAAAACTTGCGCCTTGTAATACTAAAATTAGTATCGAGTATGAATTCTTGGGCACTCTGGTCTTATAGGAGAACTTTAGAGTGTTTGACCTTTTCTGCAGAGGTGTTTGTTACACGTGTATTTAAGTCATGATGATACAAATTTTTTGCAACATCCATTACGTTCTTACACTGTCCCCGTTCTTGTTGAATGACTAGAATATTTCTATCAGGTCCGCTCTATGTGATTAATAATCATGCGCATGCTTAAATATCTTGTAGAAAACATCGTGAGAATTGTTCCACATGAATCATGCCAATACAGTTACTGCTTCGCAACTATAAATGCCATTATTCTATATATGCTTAATTTATGGATAATAAGTTTCGCAACTGCGCGGAAAATTTGAAATTTAAATACAAACAGCTGGATAAATAGTATTTTATCTTGCGTTAACTTCTGCTGGAAATCATGAACAAAATTTCTGCAAAATGGGTTGAGTACTTATGGCTTCAAGCAACTTTTTCTGGTTGTATGAGCACGTCAGAGCAAGAACGACAATATATTGTAGGGTGTCAGCATCTCTCCACTCACGACTAGTTGATGCCATTTTTTTACTTCAATCGGCATGGTTTACCAGCTCAAAAGTTGAACAGAAGCCCAATTTTTAAAGTCTTTGTATAACAAATACCTTAATAAGTTTGGTCTACCGTTTGTAACACCTTGAAGGAGTCATTGTAGGCCCATAAAAATTACTAGATTCCTACTCGGGGCGAAAGTGATGTTGATTTATGCATGCCTGTCTGTTCGTCTGTCCGTCTTTCAACACCATTACGGGAGAACGGAGCACCGTAAAGAGCTGAAATTTGGTATGTGAGTTTGTTATTTTATTTGTGAGGTTGAATTCGTAGATGAGCATAATCAGACCACAGTTTTAAAGTTTTAAATCCGCTTTGTTTTGTTTTTTGAATCCGCTCATACTCTATACGCTTAAATTTGAAGGACATCAAATTCCGTTCGGACTTAAATGTTGATCGGACTCAAATGCTGATTGTACTCAAATCTTAGACGGACTCACTTCTAAGCGGACTAAAGTTGCGACAGTCTCATGAGTCCGCTCACAATTTGAATCGGTAAAAAAAGGGTCGATCCATGAGCCTATTTTTACTTTTCAGCTCAATCATTGATAATTCTGTATATGGTTACATAATTCAAACTATTTAAGAGCAATGTTGCAGTTTCCTGACAACTGAAATTGATTAATGGTGATGTACATATAAGAAAAAATATAAGGGAAGTCCCCAATAATTTTAACTGTAAAAGTGTAGTATAAAAATGCATCCTATAGGGGAGATTGCCTAAGCTAATTAAGTTGTAGTACTTGGAAATCGTATTATAAAATTATTGTGATCAATATCAAATGCTTTACATCTACAATTACTGTTATATTCTCAAGGCAGATAACCAAACCAATATTTTCTCCATTTCAATATATATTTCTTTACGTCTAAAAGTGTTTTTAGGCTTACGCCCTATTCTAGTTCAAGTTTTCGTCTCGTTAGAACACTTATTAACGTCAGCAAGAAGCTAGCTTGTTTCAATTCGTTTGCTTTGTCTAATTTCTTACATTAAGTTTATCGCTTTATAGTTAAAATTAAATTAAGGTCTGTTCGTTTACCCATGGCGTTTTTTATCGGCACACTTTTGGCCACTGGTGGTGCACCTTTCTAGCAACGGAGCACCGAAAATGTTTTATAGAAACTAATTGACAACGGAACTACTATACCAGTGTATTGCCATTGCCACTGGTTTCATAGCTCGGTGTCACCAGTATATAAGCAAAAATAGATTGTCGAACATTCCCGTGCCTGTAAAATAAAATTATGTTCATTATCGGTTGATTCAGTGTGCCTTGCTAGAAAAGTGTGCCACCGAAGCAGTGCTAGTAGAAAACGCTATCAGTTTTATAAACCTTCTTACTCTTAGGGCTGCAGAAATTTTACTACGTCATCCACAAAGTTTTATAATAGGTCCTTTCGTTTGCACGGTTGGTGTAGCACAAAACAGCACCAAACGATATTAAGGTATTCTTTTGCTTGATATATCCCAAAATTATCTACACCAACCTTTTCACTTGGAAGTTACATCAGGTGCAGATTTCTTACACCAAGTAGGTTTAGGCGGTGTAGCTAGAACGGATAGTTCTCAGATACAAATTTTTTATGTATTCGTTGTTTTGCGTTTGTGTTCAGTAAAATTAGCTGAATTTCCACCCAGCTGCATTCGTTTGAAAATCTGGGGGCGCGGCCTCCTAGGATGCGTTATCAGCTAGCTCGGAGTCTGTGGGTAAGTTAGCAATATTTTCTATAGTACTGGCACTCTTATCAAATCGAATGCCATCGGTCTTGATACGTTTTGAATTAACAGCGAGGTAAGTGTTTCTGTTCATCCATTGTTTACATGTATTGAAGTTCATCTAAAATTCCACTTAAAAGGCGTGATTGGGCGAATACATTTCTTACCTGGCTGTTAATTCAAAAACCTTATATATATCTGACAATGTGGGGTCCTAATAAAGAGAATTGTATCAACACTTTTTACACTCATTTTATATAAGAATTCTTGAATGTTGGGCCGAAAAAGTGGCTTTCGAAATTAAGAAAAAAAAAGTCATCTCAACTTGATTATCCATACATCATGCATCTCGAAATTTTTATGTTTTATAATTTTTCTATTTTAAATCCGGCTAGCTGAGTACCCGTGTACACAAACGGATTCTTTGTTGTTGTTTCTGTTTTCAGTCTTTTGATCAAACAGCAAAGGATACACGTTCCTCTCCGGCCACCCTCAGATTCAGTCTTTCAGTTCCCTTGTCTTTTGGATTTCCATCCTCTTCCCGGTTTCTCCGCATTGTCCAGGCCCGTTTTCTTCCTTGTCGAACAATGAGCATTCGACTAGTGGATATAGTTGTGCGTGGAGGGAAAGCAAAATGCTTAGAAATACAAGGAACTTCTGCAACTCGAAAAAATCAAAATTCAAGAGGTTATGGAAGGCAGGAGATGGATTTTGCAGCATGATATCGCGAGTGTTCATATTGCGAAGATCGTCAGACGCCGGTTGACCGACGAAAATATCGAGGATTTGGAGCGACCAGCTCTCTCGCCCGATCTAAATGTAATTGAAAATACATGGGGATGTATGTTTCATCAATTATATGCCGAATGAAGACTGTTCGACAGTCACAATTCTTTAACTGACAGAATAAAGAGAGCTTGGATTAATATCCTACTTAATTATATTCAGCAGCTTTATAACTATCTTTCAGATAGAATGTTCGAAACAATAAGAAACAATGGAAAATCTACTCTTTAATAGTAAATAAATTAATGATGAAAGGCTATTTTTCCCTTTAATTTCTGTCTCATTTTGAAGTGAACACAAACATTTGTCGCAGCTATAAATACCCTTCTGGAAAATAAAAATTTCTAGAAACTGAATGCAAGATAGAAAAACAGAGCCCTTTATATTATGACCCCTATTTTTCTGTAGCATGAATGCCCTAAACTCATGGCAAGCTTTAATGATCGTTGTGAATAATAACCATAATTTGTGTTACCACTTCTTTTAAAATGTGTTTCGACTTTGCAATAATCTAAAAAATAGATTTTTGTAAAATAACCTTTTAAAAAGGGGTTCTTTTATAAGAGTGTATGTAAAAATTACAATACTATTCCTTTCATTTTTAAAATTTATTTGACTCTATCTCCTAGATATCTCTGGCATTAAAAATTGCAGTGCCACAGGAATCGGTTTTGAGGATTTTATTGTTCATTTTTTACGGTGAAGCCAAAGCTCAGGGGATACCCTATGATGCATAGCACAGCCTTGGCAGGTAGGAAGGAAATGGGAATGAGGGAGAGGAGGAGTTAGGATGTCGAGCAAAGATGTCGGTGCACACTCTGCTTAAAAAACCGCGGCCTATAATCAACAGGAAAAACAGAAGATGGTAATTTGTTCCACATTCATTTGGTTCGGCTCAAGAAAGACTCTCGAAACTTCACTGTTCTGCTAGGTCTTGTCTCAATGACGAAAGGGTGAAGATGGCTCGTTGCGCGGATATCACGCGTAGGGATAAAACTACAAGGAATCAGACCAGAGATTTCGTTAGAACAATGCCGCTTAAGCTGTGATGTGTACATCATAGGGTTGTCCAATACCTTTTTGTATTCCCAGTTTATTTACTGCGAAATGGTTTTCCTTTCATTGAAATTATTTTAAACAAAATATCTTGAACAGAGGTTTCGATTCCTTCAAAGGCCGTGGCGATTTATAGGGCTCTTGATTTTGAATGGCTAATCCCCATTTTAAGGAATACCTGGGTATCCGTGTAATTTTAGTAACGGGTATTATCTAGAAAGAATTACCCATTTTGGTTTGGGTACCCGTTTCATTTTGGGCAAGAATACTGATTTGTTGAAAACTAGAAAAAATATCAGTACGTGTGTAGTCTTAAATGAAAGAAGTAGGTGACCTGTACACCATACTGTAATAAAAAGTGGTAGCTGCAGGCCGAGGGGATATTCGAAAATGCAGTTGAAAGATGAAAGGGCTTACATCTCGGAAACTAGACAAGATATCGGTTTGTGATTGGTCTCAAATGAAAAGAAGAGATGACCCCTACAAGACACTGTAGTAAAATGTGGTAGCTGCAGTGCGACGGGTCTTCAAAAGCGCAATTAAAACTTTCAAGTGCATTTTTGAGCATCCCTCACCTTTCAACTACTACATTTTATTGTTCTATCTCGTAGGGAATGAATCTCCCTTTCGTTTGAGACCGAACGACATTCCGATTTCTTGTCTAGCTCCCGAGATATCAGCCCTTTCATCTTTCAACGGCATGTATCTCTGGTTAAGGCAATCCTACTGACAAGAATCGTATTTTCGTAGCCACTGGGTTGTAAGATTTCCTATTAGAATTGTAGATTAACTTGCAACATTTTTGAAGTTATATAAATAATTTTCAACCTCACATACCCCAAAAATTTCCCTTCAACTTCTTTGTGCTGTGTGCATCACAAGGTAATCCACTGAGCTCAACGTTTTTAAAGTGGCGATAGATTACTCTGTGCGCACTGAAATACTTCCTGTATTTGCAAGTACCCAAATTCATATTTTTATGTAGTAGAACTATGTAATATGTGGATTATAATGAAAAATGGAGAAATTTAAGTAACACAGTAATTGTAATCTTGCCTTATTCTGCGGCACACAAGAATCGCTCCACGAAATAATATGCTCTGATTGTTAGAAAATTCGACGACAATAGTATAAAACATAGTATAACTTTCATCAGGGTATCCGTTATGTTGGGACTTTTATGGTTTTCGTTTTAAAATGAACTAATGTGCCGTGCCGTAAAACAACCCTAAATAATTATTGTGATAAAAAGGTATGGAATTTTTGTCGTAAACGCTAAAATGTGGCGTATGCGACAAAGCTTTACAAAAGATTATTCTGATGATAGCGTTTGTGACAAAAATGATGCCGAGTTTCTCGAAATCCAGGAGCGAATGTGGAAGGAGGATACTACAAATAGATCTACAAATAAGAAGAACTCCTTTGAAAACCATTATGTTCACCTTATGTTTGGAAAGTAGATTTTGATGTTTACGACAAAGTAATACTCAGCCAACGATATATAACATTTAACTCCGCGATCCAAACTTCTCCATCTCATTTTCCGTTTGTAGCCCAGATTACGCATGTGGAATTTGGCATTTGGAATCTGGAATCGGGAGAAAAACTGTAAAGGCAGGTAAATCGCGTAAAAACGCTTATATGTAAATTGCATGGAAAAAATGTTAATTTAGTTTTTCTTTTAAGAATTCTTGGTAGCGAGCATATATAAATATAACAGGTGGTATATGCATATATAAGTGGTAACCGCCTAAAAAAATATCCAGAAGCAGATGTTTTTCTCATTGAAAAATTAATTCCGACATATCCAGTTGAGCATTTTTTACAATAATACTATGTACACGTTTTTTATAAGAGCCAAAGCGTTTTCAGTATTTACACGTCGCAGTAATATGGTTATTTCACATGTGTCGATTAGAAGCAAAGCCGGAACTTCTCCATTTTTTCAAAAACTTCTCTTGGAATTTTTCCTTCCTCTGTGTATTTTCTCCTAAATATGTTTTGTTTTTGTCGTAAAGCACGTTCTCTTCCATTAATTTTTATATAAAAATTGTCAAGTTCGTCACAAAATCAGTGATATTCCTTACAATATGCCCATCACGCAATTTTGTTTTGCCAATTACCTCGAAAACTAATATGGAGGAGTACCGATTTTGCTTCTAACAGCCACACCTGAGACAATTGACATTTCCGTCGACAACGTAAGTTTTCGTTTGGACACCAAATAGCATACCTCGTCGCACACGACACTCTGTACTGACTTAAAATGCTATTGAATTGCAGTGGGAATATTAATTCTGCATGACCAAATAATAAAATAAATTTTCTTTAGATAAGTAGCTTTTTTTAGAAGTAAATCATAAAAACTAGGTGTAATTTAATTACTAATCATATTTTTTATGTGTAAGTTAACAGTTTAACAGGGTCGTTTAATAAACTCCTTAATATAAGGGGTTGTTATTATTACTATTAGTTTTAAAAGACAAGTAAGAAAACAGTGCATTCCTTACTGCTCATCATCTTTAACAATTTTATTACGTCAAAATATTGGTCGTTATCAAATTTTCAGAATTCATGAATTCGATACTCGTAAAGATACCACTCGATATTCGTGTGAAACTTTGACGTTTACATTTGTGTTGTCGTATCCAAGGCATGAAATTGTCGTTAGGCTTGCATGAAATTCATACTTTCTTATGGCGATGCTTTAAGTTCGTTACGATCGAATTTATGAATACGAAATTGATATCCAATCGAATATGATATTCGTATCGTATTAGTAATCGAATCGAATTCGTGAATAGGGCCCCTGATTTACAACTTTCGGTCCATAGATTAAAGCTTTATGTACAGTTGATGTCATCGGCGTCCAAAGATATAAGTTGACATACAGAGAAGCAGTTTCTAAACAGTATTTTCTGAATTTTTATATTAATTCTAAGAACACTAGAAATCTGTAGTATATATATAAAATATGTTGATTACCTGCTGATCAATTTCACTTATAGCTGCAGTCACCTCATGTATTGCAAAAAATACGTGCCACATTCCCATAATTACTGCTCCCATAACTACATTTTGGTTTGTCTGCTGTTAGGGATAATTGCTTTTTAAATTCGTATTTTGTGTTCTTCGATTGTATTATATAATATCTTTATTTTCTTCGCTCTTGCGCCAGGCAAAAATGGGCATCTTATACATATATTTATATCTTAAATGCTTTCGAATAATGCTATTCGCGTACAACGAATAAAAATACAGAAGATTAAAGAATTGCTCTGATACTTCAAGGAAATTGCACATTTCTCCATCAATCATTGTAAAAATTAGTTTGTATTTAACAAAATGGGTTTTGTTATCTAATTCGGCTTCAGTTGGAATCAAATAGTTAGTTTAACTGTTTAACAGTTCAGTTTCTTTTAAATATTGAAGAGTTATGGGCCTGCGAACAGTTTACAATCTCCATTGTATGCCAGTCTTAATGGAATTAGGCTACGAAGAAATATATACATTTCTTTATTTCAGCGGAAAAGAAAAATTTTTTTCGTTTATGTGTGTAAATTTAATTTGTAATGCTTTCTACACTTGCACCTTGTACTCAAATCAAAAATATACATTTATTTGTCATCAGCAGTTTATGATATATATAATTTTGTTTATATCGCGTATGGCTTGAACTCTCATAAAAGCTCCATTTTGAATGTGAAATCATGTAATTACAAGTAATTATTGTTTCTACCACGCTTTTTTGAGTTTGTTACAGGCGAGTGATTGTATGTTCTTGCAAAAATTGAATAGGTACTAGAGGTACGGTTCCTCTGATATGAACAACACGAAGACTTTTTAGCTTGTACTACTTTATAAGAAAAGGGAGGATGATACAGTACTGCTATCGTGACAATTAATTTTGTACAAAAGGAGAAAAAAAAAGATTCCCGAGGTTATAGCTTATACAAATCTAATAAACGACGATATATTAAAACAATCTTCGGCATATTTGGGTGTCTAGGGATTTTTTTTTTACTAAATTAGCCACGCTTCCTGAATTTCATTCTTCCTAAATATTTTAACTCTCTTCAAGCTGGCTTTTTGTACGGTTGAGTTAATCGAAATTGGATACATAATTTCACCCCAAGCTTTTCTACCGGAAATAATTTTTTTTCTCATGAGTACAACTTTATAAGACTGCGTTCTCTTTGTTGAAATTACATTCATCCATTGCTTTGGTACATAAATGTTTTATTTAACTTTTTTCAATAAGTTCAAAGTCAGAAATGCAATGTAAAAATGAAAATTTCGTTCTGTGTTTATATATAGTATCAAGAACAAACAAGATAAATTTTAAGAAATTTATTTTAAAGATTCAATTGCAGATTGATGGTTAGTTGATTGAAGTTTCAATCATTTTTCGAGATTAGAAGATCAATCGATTGAATTCAAATGCAGATTGATGGTTAGTTGATTAATTCCTTGTTTGGAAGGAAGCTATAATTGGTTTAGATCAATTATGTTATACCCTAGACGTAGGGAAGAAAAGAAAATAATGCGTTTGTAGTTAATTGTCCGCGGATACTTATTCTTACAGTTGACCTTCAAATCTATAGGCAGTCCTACTATCCACAACCTGTCGACACACCGTTTAGCTTTAATATTGGACCCGCCATTTTGAATCTCCAAAACTTGGCTCCAGTTTCGAAATCAGCGACCTCCAATAGCCCATATGGACTTATTTTCATGATGATCGAGAAACTCTTGAAAAAGTTAACATTTACGATCGCCATATTTGATCCGCCTGTTGAATTCTTAAGCGTTAATGTTAAATTCGTAATCATTAGCCTCAAAAACCTACATTTCCATCATTTTGCCAAAATTACATTGACGTTTAGAAAATCTTGTTCACCATATTGGATCCGCCATTTTTAATTTAAGAAATCCGACTCTGTATTCGCAATCAGCGACCTCGAAAACCTATGTATGCATATTTTTATGACGATCGCAAAAACGTTTACGGCTTTAAAAAATAAATCTTTCATGTGGCAACCCTCTGAAATAGTTGCCCGATTTGGTTCATTTTCTGCTAAGATGTTTAGGTTTTACTAAAGTATATGTGTGCCGAATTTTATCCATCTGCCTCGAAGCGTTCTCGTTTTAGAAGAAAAATTATATCGACTTTTTGTTTGATCTACCTGTAGTTTTCATATGACAACACTATGAAGGAGTTATCCAAATTGGCCTATTTACGAACTTGATCTTTCAATCTTAATAAGGTATCTATGTACTAAATTTCAACTCTCTAACTTAAGGCGTTCTCGGGATAACGCGTGGACGGGCAGACGGACATCTATCAAACGGCTTCTTTTCTTTTCCCATTAATAGCAATATAGTTTATTTCTGTGTATCATGAATGTTTTTATGCCTTACAAACGTTTACTTATAATACCCTACATATAGGGTATAAAAACGATTGATCCGATTGAACTCGTATTTTTAATTTACCTTTAATTTTCCGGTTTATAAATTTACAATACATAAGTTTTGTCATTTCAGAAAGATCGACTGAAAATTCACAATCCTCGGGAACAATTCCGCCATATCAAGAGGAAAAGGTCAAGATTCCTCGAACTAATAAGCTAGAATGACGACAAGTAGTGAAGATGTGCTCCTCCAAATGGGGGAGGTTCGATATAAAAAAGGCGATGGGACGTTGTACGTAATGAATGAGCGCCTTGCCTGGATGGCAGAAAA
Organism: Dasypogon diadema; assembly: GCA_006980735.1. Taxonomy (NCBI): domain Eukaryota; kingdom Metazoa; phylum Arthropoda; class Insecta; order Diptera; family Asilidae; genus Dasypogon; species Dasypogon diadema. The sequence continues at coordinate 12,097 of QYTT01077731.1, read as the reverse complement.
TCGTGATACTGTAGCAGTTTCGCATAAATTCCAAGATATTAAAAGTAAGCTATATATTTTTTAAAAAGATTTGAATGGTCGCTAATTAAAACTTCTTCTATTATGTAGTGCAAAAAATTTCTCCTGAGGGGAAGCCTAAAGTTCAATTACAAGTAGTGTTGCATGACGGGAACAGTTCAACTTTTCATTTTGTTAATAGAAATGGACAAGCAGCACAGATAGCAGATAGGGACAAAGTTAAAGACCTTCTTCAACAACTCTTACCAAATTTTAAAAGGAAAGTGGACAAAGAGTTAGAGGAAAAAAATCGAATCTTGTCTGAAAATCCACATTTATTACAATTGTATAAAGACTTGGTTATTACTCAAGTTTTGACAAGTGAAGAGTTTTGGGCAACGCATGCAAAGAGTTACACACAGAATAAAAATGCCAAAAAACAAGAAATTGGTAATGAAGTTAACGTTATTGTAGCAGGGATGTTTGAAAAATGATTTCTTCTTTTCAGGCGTATCTGGTGCCTTTTTAGCAGACATTAAACCACAAACAGACGGTTGCAATGGACTGAAATATAATTTGACTGCCGATATAATACATTGCATTTTTAAAACGTATCCAGCCGTGAAGCGTAAACACCAGGAATACGTCCCATCAAAACTTAGCGAGTCAGAATTTTGGACGAAATTTTTCCAATCACATTACTTTCATCGTGATCGAATTACAGCTGGGACCAAAGATATTTTCACAGAATGTGGAAAGATTGATGATCAAACTCTGAAGGCAGCCGTACAACAAGGAGCTGGTGATCCTTTGCTTGATTTACGGGAATTTGAAGACACTAGCTTAGAAGAAGGTTTCGGAGGAAATAGTACAGATAAAAGCGGTGTAAATAGTGGAAACATTGTCCATCAGAGTATGATTAAGAGATTTAATCAACATTCTATTATGGTAAGTTTATGTATTTTTTAAAATTGAATTCTTGCAGAGGAAAAGCCAACGTCGTTGAGGGTATTAGTATCCGGGTCCTTTTTTGATATGCCGATTCGGCTTATCGAGGCGAGGGTTTACCTTGTGGTGTACCCTAGACAGCCGGCATACTGTAATGGGCATTATCGCTTTTATTACTCTGAGCCGATATAGCAGAATAATTCGAGCCCAAAGTGCTGAATTTTCATGGCACTCCTAAACGGTTAAACTAACGCATACGAATTTTGTGAACAAGTTGACCAAAATACAAGCGAGACAAAGAATTGAGTTGTATTTGAGAAAGAAGGAGATTTATATATTTTGGTTGGTTGCTTTGTGGGTGGTTCTCTCATTGGAGACGAGGCAATAATGTTAAAATGACACTCTTTATTTAAAATTCCATAAGGGCGGACCAGGAGCTGTGTTACTTTGACATCATTATACTCACTCGAGTGTGCTGTCTGTCTAGGCCCTAGGGTATAACTATAATTTCGTTTCTCTTCAATGTTTGCCGTACACTGTTTTCTGTTAACTAATGGACTTCCACGCATTATCAGTTGCAAGCAAAGTCAAAGTGTCACTGATGTAATGTTTTGTTATTCACTATGACTATTGCCCTGACAAAATATTTACCCTGATTATATGATAGTTACTTTTATTCGCAAGAAACCTGTCTTTGTTATTATATGCTTCAATTATTCGGCCGCAATTTAATCTAACTCGAGTTTTTGACAGAAAAGGGCGAAAGAAAAGCATTAGTGAGTTTGTTCTAATAGATCTGATTCAAAAAGGTTTGTAGAATATGATTTGTCCGAGTATTTTAGAAGATCGAGATGCATATGTCAGAGAATACAAAATCGTACAATTATATGTTAGCTTAAATCTAAAAAGATGAAATTTTGTGTTTTAATGAGAAAAAAATTCGGTGAAAATATATAAAAATGACTTCACTTCCCGAAATCGAAATTGTAGATTATCAATAAAAATATATGTCTTACGAGCAGGTAAGTGCCGTGTATTTATCGGCTTTAATGCAATTAAAACTCACGTTTGTTCTTAGAAAAATAAGGGCAAATAAAGCAAAAGGCTAAATAGGTTAAATTCACTTTTAAGAATTAAAATCTTATTTTTCATTTCTTAGATTTATTTAAACTCAGGGTCGAACAAAAGGCATTAATTGTTCTCGCTAGGAAAACTCGGGAATAGTAGAACCATTATGCCGGCTGTTGATTGACAACAATAAATAGTAGGCAACAACTTTTTACAGCATGTTGTGGCAATACAAAGTATTTAATAGTAGCTTAGCTTCAACATTACAGCGGTACATTTTGAACCACAAACTTCATAAAACGAACCAAAATTTAAAGGACGACAAGTTGTTTACTTCATTTAATATTTAGGGCTTTTCGCAGGTATCGATGTGCATTTACATTCCTAGACATGTATCTTTAGTTTTATGACGACGAGTTCTATCCAAGGATCAGCTCTATCCTTACTTTTCCGCAACAGGAAGTGTTTCATATTTGTTCCCAATGTACGTCCCGCATATTACAGAAAATTTCTCGGAATGTTGTTGTTAGTAGAAACTTTTTTATCTTTTATAAAAACGAATTTTTAGAGACCTAATTTCGTTTTTTTTTTTAATATTCGCAAGACATTTTAAACTTGTTAGCTCAGGCCACAACAAAATATCTACTCAAAGAAAAAGGAGGTGACAGAAAGCCAAGAAAAGTTCTATTCATATCATGTAAGGTATTTGTAATGCAAGTGATGTTAATGTAACAAATATTCATACATTTGCATTACATGAAAAATTAATTTCCAATGCATTTCTTTTGCGATGCATTATATCTGGTTTGCTGGGTTGATCAAGCATGAAGCTTGATATGCTCACTTGTAGCAAGATTATACAGTTAGACTCCAACGTTATTAAATTTCGAAGAAACGAAAATGATGAAGATCTTAAGAAATTAGCATAAATAACATTGGCCGTTCCAGCTACATGGGTGTCTGTTGAACGCAGAGTTTGGAAACGCACACTTACGAGCGCACATGCTCCGTGCGATTGGCTGTGCTCACATTAAATGCACATGAACGCGAGTTGTGTGCTCAATTGTAAGTTAAACGCACGCGTACACGAACGTGTGCGTTGGAATAATTTCATGCGCACACATGAGTAGACGTTTGATTAATTTCCAAACGCACGCGCATAAAAGCGCACACAAGCCTATGCGAGCGCACATGAGTATTATTCAGTGGCGTTTTCGAACACCTCCTCACCCTTCAATTGTTACTTTTTATTTTAGTATCATGTGTAGGCCATCTCCTCTTCCATTTGAGAACCCACACGTACTGATATTTTATCTAGTTCTTGAGATATCCTTCATCGTTCATTTTACGTACAAAAAATCTTTCTGCGTAAATAGCTAAAATTAGCAATGAAGCTCTGTATTTATTTTGTAACCCACTCCAAGCGGGTTAACTCGCTCTTTGCTTGTTGATGTCATAGGGTTATTGGTATATACCTGTCCTTAATTATTAGAATTTAAGGCACATTTAAGGCATTCAGTGTTGTTTCTTTAATTTTCGGCAAGTTAAGAAATAAGATGTCTTATTGTTGTTATTTTTAGTGTCGGGTCTCTCCTGCATGTGCCACGTTTGGGCACCAAAAGATCACCCTCTGCCTCGCCCCATTAAGGTATAACGAAAAAAAGTATTTGTGCACGGCACTTAAAAGATTGGCTCATGCACCATGAAATTGGAAACTGATTCTGGCTATTTAATTTCATTTATTAACACTATGCCGTCCGGCAGTGGTGTGGCGCACAAAGTATCGCTCAACGGCCGGCGACACCACAGTAGTGTCGCGCGCAAAATAACATCCAGCGGCCGGCGACACCACAGTGGTGTACTGGACGATACAGTGGTCGGCGACAAGCGATGTAATCTGAATTAGTACTGCCAGCGCCAAGCGAAGAAATTTTTACGAGACGTGCGGACGGTAAAGTGTTAATTAATTAAGCAGATCTGAACAATTATCACGACGGCTAGATTGAAAACCCATAAAGTTTTAGTACGGAAGGTTTTCTGCGTAAAGATTCGTACTGTCAACTGCAGCTGATTGTAAATGTCACAAAAAGGTCTAGTCTTTCAGTTGAGGGTCCCTTGATAAAGTGTTCGCTGACAACCCAAGTGGATGAAGTCCAACATAAATCTTCCAAGAATATGATTGGTGTGATCGCAACATTTGATAGCGCAACTAAAAACAACACCCAAATTCTTAGCAGATTTTGCCCTCGATAACCTTGAAACATGTAGCAAAATATCAGACAACTTTATCAAATTTAGATTCTTGTGGATTCAGCTTAAGATTGTTATTGATTGACAAGTTGTAAATTCTATTAAGATCACTCTTAGTACGTCGGATACTTCGGTGGGACAGCCACAGTATACGTGTACATCGTTAGCATATGTGTGAAACTTTACATCCTCCACGGCTCATAGAAGGTCATTTATAAAGATACACAGGGAGGAGTCACGGCAATCTGTCCTCCGATTTTAACTTTCTGTAACACCCGGACAGTCGAAGAGAAGCCAATACCAGTTGACAATTTAGAAAGTAAAATATTGTGGTACGCACTTTCAAACGCCTTCGATAACCCGATCGGCACTAAAACACATAGAATGTGCGTTACTTTGATTAATGCAGACTCAAACCTGTGTTGGGAGCAAAATCATGACTGGCAGGAACCCTGAAGAGTGTGTGTGTCTATGTATTCAGTTTTCTGCCTACTCATCAATCTTTCTAAGACTTCAGAAAGGATAGTAGGATAGTCAAAACACCTATTGGGCGAAAATTATTTGCATCTTTAGACAATGAGTTCCTGCTCATAGCTCATAGCTGTATAGCTCAAATGTTGGTTATCTTGTAGATAGATATGCGGAAAGGACGAAGAGATTAAGGAAAAATAGGCGACATAAAGAAGTTGCCACGGAATGGAGGTAGAGCTTGTGCTTAAGTACAAGTACCAAGGCCTGAATACTTTACCGCAAGTACTACTGTTTTACAATCCCTGTATTGCTGGTCTTTTCTACACATTTTCACATATCCACTGACAAAAAAATAAGCATCCTTACTAAAACAATAAAAAATCTTACTCATAAAAACCGAACTAATTTGCTCCACTTCCAAACGGAAACGTTTCCAAGAAAGCCTACTACTACCAACCTTTCGTAGGAAAGCAAACAGAACGCTTTTTCCACTGTTTTCATTTTTTCCATTTGCACAAAAATTGCGCCACTCCTTAGATTTTATGTTTCTAATTGTTTATTTCAATTACGTTCATCTTCAAGTATAAGCTTTTCTTTTTAGTTTTCCTTATTAAAGAGTTTGGAAATGTTTGGGCAGAAATGTATCTGGAAGTTCCATTGCATCTCATTCGAGATTATGTAGCTTCTTGTGCATTATTTTCTACTTTTATTGGGATCTTGGTATGTCCGTTCATATCTTCGCTTGTCGATTTCGATGACTGCTAACCTGATGCAAAACAAATTTGCCAATTCAGCGCAGTCCTGTCGCTAGCTTCAACACATTTAGTGCTCTTTAGTTTCCGAGAAAACCTGAAACAATACAAAGTTATAATTTTTCAATTAAAAAACGTTTCCCTAAAAATGTCACCATCAAGTGGTTGCACATGGTGGAATGATTCGTGATACGCGCAAACATCCACCATCCCAGAAATTGATTACATAATGCAATATTGACGCTAACTACGAATTTCAATTCAGTCAATATTTCGCATATTGCGGATTTCGCAAACTGGCTAAGCGTTTACCT
>QYTT01077718.1:1003-17355 GCA_006980735.1 Dasypogon diadema | reverse complement strand
ATAAAAGCGTGTTTTTTAGATTTTTTCAAACTATATTTTATTTTTAATATTAATGCATTTATAAATAAAGTGACATATAAACCAAATATTCACAAAAAGTAATGTAGTGACGGATTCTTGATTGAGTGAGATTAAGGAAGAGACAAATTGTTATTTACCAGCTTACCAGTTGAATGGCATCTGGGAATAAATCGTGTGAATCGGTAACAAACAATGATTTGAAATCAAAATATGGGCTGTAGTTTCTTTTCCTAAGGACGAACGAGTTTACTTACAATTTACAGAGATGTTCCAAGATGACGATAAAACTGACTGCAAGTTTCGTTACGGACAGAGATGGTGCTTGGCATAAGAAGTTTGGCGTATGTACTTTCATTTATTAAAAAGAGAAATGCTAAATTATAATTCCTTTTTATTTGCATATAAATCGTGTTTCTCTTGTCAGTTTTTAATAATTAATTCCGTCGCTTACTTGAACTGTCACATAATTTAATTTCGTCGCGTACTTGTACTGCCACAGAAGCATCAGAGCCAGTTTCGGATTGGAACTTAAAGGAAGTTCCTCCAGGAACTTTAAGTGTTACGGAAAGAAATTCAGACAAAAATAAGTTAACCTCATTTGAAAGTGGTCGGCTGTGACACTTTCGGGCAGCAAGAATTGGCTGCAGTCGACCATGGTGGTGTTTCGGAACACATTCCAGGTGGAGAATGGAATTCTCATGGGTAGATGGAGCGAAAGTGTCAGCAGGAAGAAGATTCTAGATTTCCTATATTTTGTTTTATAACATATGGTGGCATTGTTTGCAAGTGAAGTAGCACCAGGCGTCATTTTTTGCTTTCTTCCGTTCCCGCTTCTTGAGTTCATGGACGTGTAGAAAAACTGTTAATGAATTATTCGGAGTAAGTCCGCGAATAAATGAACTAGGTTAAGTAGTAAAACAAGTGTTTTATTTCGCTCACCCGGTTTCACATTTTTGTGTATCATGAATGCGTTTACTTAAAGCTATAATTCCCTACATCTATATAGTAAGGGCTGCAGCCTTATGTTTTAGGCGGAGAAGTGGGTGGTGCTAAAACATTGTACCATCCGTATTTAATAATTTAATAATCCATCCATACTAATATTATAAATGCGAAACTCTGTCTGTCTGTTATGCTTTCACGCCTAAACCGCCGAACCAATTTTAATGAAATTTGGTACAGAGATAGATTAGACCTTGGAGAAGGCCATAGGCTACCTTTTGTCACGAAAAAAAGGGGGTTGAAGGGGTTCAAATAGAGGATGAAAGTTCGTATGGAAGTCCAAACAAATCTATCTATGCTTACTATATTTATCGGAGAGATGTATATGATAAGGAAATTCACTCGAGACATGTGTGAAAAAACGGAATACTTAAACATTTGCCGTCTAAAAATATACGCGTCGCGAGCGCGGGACTCGCCATGCGCCATACACAATGTACTGGCTGTGGCTCGGCAGCGGCGCGGCACAGCGTAGCGAGGGAAGCATCACTGTGGCTACCCATCGGGCAGATACGTGAGGGCAGACGAGTATGCCGCATGTATATGAATAGTAAAATTTTGCGCTGCAACGATTTCGATTTGTTTACAGGATTTTTTGCTTTCGTTAATGTTCTTCGGTAAAATATAGTAGTTTTGTTTAATATAAAGTTCCTCCGGTTTTTTGATAGGTATTTTGCTTTTTTTATTATTTCGACGTATTATTTATGCTTCTGATATGCCTTGCAAACGCAAATCTAATCTAGCGCGTAGTTCTAGCAGAGCTCGAAGGATGGAAAAAAACGTAGTTTATAAAAATGTGTTAAAATAAGATATTTACAGTAAATCACAGCAGTTTGCAGTTAGTTTGTATTTGTATTATTTGCAACATTAGTATCCTAAACATAAAAAAGGCTGCCCAAAGTAACTATTCCACGCGGACGAAGTCGCGGGCAAAAGCTAGTAATTAATAAAACCACAGACCATAGTTTCAAACTAAATATCATTGCTTTCCGGAAGATCATTGCTATCATTGCATTGTTATCTAAAAAGTCTTCTGACTCTGCCTTAGAATATTCATTATAATTTGCAAAAGTTTCGTTTTTATGTAAATTATCTGCTTCCAAATCATCACAGAAATCCCCACTGTCGTCTGATTCCTCTAAATGTGATTGTATTTGTTGATTTAATAAGAATTTAGACAGTTTCCTCTAAATGAAATTGAAGTTGAAAATACGGATGTAACAAATATTTACCACGAATAGAAATTAATAATATCATTTGGAATAATAACAAAAAAAACGTATTATGTTTTGGATGGTTCCCCGTCCACCCAACCAGCCGAACGCCCAAAGCTTCCGCCCGCCCGTCTGCCGGCTTAAGCTTTCCACCATGCTTAGGTTTGGGAAGGAAAACATTTCGCATTTTATTCCAGGAAACATTTTTATCAGTAAGATGTAAACATTAAGCCGAATGCGCGTTGAACTGCATTGATAATGAGTTTCAGCGTGACTAGTTTAAGGACAGTAGATTTGGCTAAGCATATAATTGATTAATGCATATAAATGTGATGGAGAAATAGATGCGAAGGTTAAGTGCTAAATAAAGTATTTGATAAACTTTGAGTCAACGCCGAGAGACATTCTAAGATAAATAGTTAAAGAAAAGAAATTTGTTCTACATTTAGAAGTTATGCGAGTTTAAATGCAAGCATGTTTATATGTTGATAATGAAGCCGTGGAAATGAAGGTGAAGTTCAAGTGAATTGGTAAAGTTTTGATGTGGGCTGTTATGTAATAATTTGATAAGCATGCAAATTAAACATAAAATATATAAACAGCCTTGGGCTGATTAATTACTTGATAACTATTTAGGCATGCCTAAATATCATGTTTAGGCATACCTAAATACATATCATTTAAAAATTATTCCTAGAACTCAATTTCATTAAATTTATTTCCTAAATTCATTTTCTCATAAAACTTTTGCCAAGTAAACATAAAATTTCATTTTAAGAAATATTTCTCCCATGAAAGTGCATCGTAAGCATATTGACACCAGGTTGCTGACGCAACATGATCTGCTTGTGCTTTATGCTTGCTTATTGTATGAGAAAATTGTCTTTCCTGCGTTACTAGTAAATTCTTAATTACTTAAGTTTGTTTTTTTATTGTTGAGCTTTGTTATCGTCTATATAAGTTGCGATTTTTCTAAATAAATTTGTCAGTCAGTCTTGTTTCAACCATCAGGCGCGTTTCAATTCATTAACCCTTTTCTTGACCTATTCAGGTCTATTTTCAGGAATTTATCAGGTATAGCGGTACAAGCATCGTTTATACCAAGGAATTTGAGATCAGATACAAGCACCTTGATCTGAATAAATTAATTCAGTGTTAACAATACCCTATATGTTATAAATATAATTCATCTCATAAAACTCTTCAGTACAGAATTTTAGTGATAGGTTGCTTCCCTTTCGAATTATGTCCAATAATCCAAAAATTCAATATGGCGGCCAAACCAAGGAGGGACGAGGCCTATTTTCGTTTTTCCGACTTGGAGTCACACAAAACACATCTATACAAAATTTCAAGGTGATAGGTCGCTTGCCCTTCGAATTATGTTCAGTAATTCAAAAACCCAATATGGCGGCCTATTGAAGGAGTGGGGAAATATGAGCTATTTTCATTTTATTGGTTAAGCGCCTCATAAAACTGTTCCTTACTAAATTTGAGAGCTATATGTTGTTCTGCTCTAGCATTATTGATTCTATGCGTTACAAACGTTGGATCAAAACCAATATACCCTATGTCATATAGGATAAAAAAAGGGCGATAATATATATTAAAATATAGTATACGTGCAGCCGCATTTTATTCTGGGAGACATTTTTATCAACAAGATGTAAACATTAAGTTGAACGCAGGTTAAACTGTACTGATAATGAGTTTTAGAGTAACAAGCTTGTAATTAATTAGCCGTGTAGGCTAGAGCCGAGATTCAAGCAAGCCTCATGCTCTAGACCGAATCAGCCGAGAGATCTGTCAGGAGGCGCGAGACTATTCCTCCTGACTTGACATCCAACCCTAATGAGAGGCTGGTGTAAGCCAAGAGGAGCTTCTCAGGTATACATTCTATTCGTACAATAGAATTCCTTAAATAAGTCTACAACATCGTTCCTTTGACGCAAGCCTTCTTTATATCATTCATTCCTCTTCCTTATATAAAAAGCTACAATAAACACCTAAATTGAATGTTATCATCTAGAGTCTCAAGTAATTTCTTGTTATTGTCTTACTTAAAAAGCAGAAGACAGAAAAAAATATAAGTGCCAGTAGCAAAATTTTCACGACTAGTTTTTTCAACAAACGGAAATCAATGGTTGTTCTTATTCACTTTAAAATAAGGAATGTATGAATGTGAAAGGTTTAAGATCGTGGTTTATTGTTGGATGCTTATTAAATAGAACGAAAATAGATTGTGCAAGGATCTTATAATCGGAATAAATACGTAGATAATTCTTCCTTCTTCCGTCTTTTTATTTTCTTCGTTTAATTCGTCGGCCCAACTAAATGGAAAAATTACATGTATATAGGGTTATGCACACATATTATATATCTTTGAGTTCAATTTTCAGATTTTTCTTTTTTTTGTTCACTGGAATTTAGGAACAAAAGAAAAATATTTTCCCGGTAGTTTATATTCGATTTTTTTCGCATATTGGGTAAATTTCGAACGGAGAGCTCAGTTAGATTTTTGTCTCGTTAATTGCCATATTCACCCAGTTTAAAGTACACTTTCCTCTAACCTCACTTTACCGATTCCATTGCACGTTAACATTAGCGAGGAAAATCAGCAATGAAAACTACTTACTACGATCTATCCTCTTTGCCTAATATTTGCCTGTCGCTACCTTTGCTGTACATTGTTGTCGCCGCCGAAGTTGAGATAAGATGAGACAATTGTCGCTGATTATTTGTTAGCCTCATGCGGATGGCCTGCCGCCTCTCCCTGAACGTACTAATTGGGCCGGGGACCCTCCCGTGCTCTTGACTCCAGGAATCAGACTCGTCTCTAAATGTCTTCCCCTTTTCCCTTCTTGTTTTTTCTTACCCCCTACAACAAGTGCCAATTTGGTATTAGGATTCGGGATACATTACAATAACATAATATAACCGTTTTCCCTGAGGATTCAGCTCGGACTCGAGAAATCCCTAGCCGGACTGCCTGCTTCCTGGAGCTGTATACTCTTTATTTTGTTGACAACGACTCCTCACTTTTATCGGCAATGTCGAATCCGATTATACCGCACATAATTACTCCGGTTCATTAAACTTAATGCCCAGCATTTTCTGGCAATTTGCCGCTCTATTTATCTCTTTAGTTTTAGTTTTCTTTAGTTCAGACGTTCACAGTAATCGGGATCTTATTAAATTTTCCATAAAGTTCTGACAGTTACTACGGTTACATGAGGACTTGAAAGCTTGACTCGCAATCGATTTGAGATTTTAAGGTGGGGTTTCGACAGTGCCAACTTGAAAACTTGACTTGAAAATTGCTTGAAATCGGATTGAAACTTCTTTGACACTTGTAGTCTGTCGACAAATTTTTCGGATCGACTTGAGTCAAGCCGACTTGAAATCGATCGGAGGTTACATTTCCCTCAAGTCAGCTTGAAGTCGGCTTCAAGTCCTCATGTAAGTAAATGACTCGAAAAACACTGAATTTTATTTTTAGGCTGTTTTGTTACGCTTGACTCGCGCTTGACACTCTTATTAGTCGGCTGTGTAAAAACTGAACATTGAGCACTTCTTTACTTCAAAAATGCAACTATATTTACTTTGTAAGGTTTTTAACTCCTCTGTCGATATCACCAAAATGGCACCTCAGTCCTTCCAGTCCAGTCAATAGTGAAAACCCGTCTCCCTTTCCACTTTGATCCTCCTTTTCTACTGAATCTTTTGTGTTAGTGGCTTTTTCGATCCTTCCCCTTGTTCTCGTTTGATCACGCGGGGGTTTTTCGTCAATCATTTAAGACTTTTATTTGTGTGTGAAACACCGACTCCCGACATACAGTTGGCTTGGGGGTAGTGGGACCTAAAATTTTTCTTTCTTGGTTGCCATATGACGGGAATTTGTAAGGAACGAATCGGGAAGTGAAACTCGAAACCCTGAGGCAAACGCAGTGCGCTTTGGTGTGCTCCGGCGCCCACCCTTAACAAGCGAGAATTGCGGAAGGGAAAAGAAGAACTTCTTCAAGATGAATAAAAGATTTGTTGCTTCTCAATTGTGGCCGAAGCCTGAGCACGTTGCACTTCTAAATTCTGGTGAACATCCTCACTCATTTCATTCGCTACAAACGAGTCATTTGCACTGCGTAACCAAATAAAATTTCATAAGGGGGCTTCCCCGTAGTTTTATTCTGAGTTATGTTCAAACTCCAACGAATTGAATTAACAACCTTATCCCATTTTCGTTCATCCTCGTTGGATAATTCTAAAGAACATAAAATTGTACGATTCACGTTCAGCCTGGTCATTTGCTTTAGGGATTGCAGTTGCATTGAGAATACGTTTTATTCCCAGAGTTTTACAGTACTCAGCGAACTTTTCGCTTGTAAAACAGCTGCCCCTGCCACATACAATGCGATTGGGTACACCGAACATATTTATAACTTCATTAAACGTTTTGATAACTGGACCAACTTTGGTGTTTGGGACATTTTTTAAAAATTCAAACTTCGTAAATCCATCTACAATTACGAGTAGATCAGTGTTGCCTTGCGAACTTTTCACAAAACAGACATGGGGATATTTTTTTTCTATGATGTTCAAAAACCTCGCGGACTTTGCTGCAGGAACTTTATTATATATACATCCAAGGCAACGACTAATGTAGTCTTTAACATATTTTCTCATTGAACTAAATCAATATTTCTTCGAGATGTACTCAGTTGTTTTCTCTAAAGAAAAGTAACCAACATTTAACTATTTTCTTTCTTGAAAATTTCAGTTCTACCCACCTCTTTCCGTTTGCGGTGCTCTTGTATAAACTACCGTTTTTAATGGTATACTCCTTATGAATTGTTCGCTCATAATCAGTTTCAGGCTTCCTGGATAAAATTTCTATTACATTTTTACAGTTATCATCATGCAATTGGGTTGTCAGTATCCACTCATCGGTAGTGATATCAACTATTAGTATTTCCTTATTTTTACTCTCCCCAACGGGATTTCGACATGAGCCATTTTCGTACCTGCTCTATATTTAACAGTAAAGTTATATTCTTGGACCACTAGCCAGGTATTAGGTCTCGTTTTGTTAAGGCGGTTCTTATTGGATTACAGTCTGTCACTACTGTAAATTCAATCCCAATGTGGTTTCCTCCTGATACTCCGAATACAAGCAAACTAACTTATTCCTTTTAACTGGATCCATCCATCAATACAAATTTTCCACATAATTTGCACATAATTTCCACATATATTGCTATTTTGTTATTGTGGCTTAAATGTTACCTTGTTGAAAATGCAAATTTCATTTCTCCTCCATCTTCAGTTCAAGAAAATCAATAATTAAAATGTTTCCAATAATTCTAAAATTTCGCTAAAAATCCCAGGTATCCTAGACTTCCTACTCGCCGTAAGTGGTGAAATGACAATTCAAGCACGAAAATGCGGACTCCCGACCGTGGAGGGCCCTACCTGCCCCTTTCTTTCCACAATGATTCCTGCCGCAGGGGCCTTGCCGTGCTGCGTCTGTTTCCGCCGGGCTAGGCTGCTCTCTTTGGGTACTCTTTGCTGGAGAATGTCGCTTAGAGTTAATTTCACGTGGTGACAATAACCTTATAATTGGTTCTTACCTTTTTTGCGTTATGTCCTGTTGGTTTCCATTCTGAGTTGGGATGAGGAGGAAAATTCTACGCAGTCGGTCTTTGCCTATCACTATGGCACGCTCTGCTCCGGTGGAGCTTTCTTCCAAAAAAACTGATGCCACACTACCAGGGGCCGCCTGGTGTTCACTTCTCCTGTGAGACTTTCATCCGAAATTCTTTCACAAAAAAAACTTCTTTAGTTTAGTTTTAACGTGTAACGCCGCCACTATCACCATTTCCTCCCGCTTCGGCCAACTTTTGTTCCGGACAGTGCCCGTTCGCCCAAGACACCATGTGATTTATATACTGGTATGGTGTCGGCCTGTTTCGAATGAAAGTTCGCACAACTTCATGCGCAGGAACCGGGCACCTCCCAGACTTGTTAGAAGTGACAAGTCGAGATGTCTAACGCGACCAGCCAAGCCATAAAAGGGCACATACGAAAAAGAAGAAGGAGAAGTAAAGAGAAACCTAATTTTTTTTCCTTTTCCCTCTCGAACCTCGAGGCTGCCAGTCCAATGGACATGAACGAAAGGAAAAAAAGAATAACAATCGAGAATCGGGGCCGATCCAAATTTTTTAAAGGTATTGCCTAAGATCAGGGGCAAACCTATTATGCACACAGTACAGCTTAGGCGAAAAGGAATTTGAGGGAAGAGAAATTGGGAAATTTGAACCTGACAAATGTTACCCAATTAAATCATCGCACAATTTGCAGGAGTCGAACCCACGCCCACAGAAGAGAAAATCTGCAGACGTATGACTTACATCTATTTTTAGTAATAATACGAAATTAACGAATTTTTAAACAAAAATCATAATGAGCTTTGTTGTGATTTGGTGGTTTATCTCGAACTCGTATCATGGTCCGATACAATGTGAGGTTATACATTAATTTTTAGAAGAAAGAGTTATACTATATTTTTCTGAAATTTTTATGTTTAAATATTAAAAAAATGGTATGCTTTATTTTTATAGTCTTGCGAAGAGGCGGTTTCTAAATTAAATAATGTTAATCAGCAAGTATCTCCGTATTATGCAGTAAACCAAATCCTGTATCCATTAGTTCAAGGATGTGAAACGAAAGACATAAAAGTTATTAAGGTATTCTTATAAAAACATTTAAATATTTGTTGTCTAATATATTTTTGTAGTTTTGCTTGGGAATGATGCAACGACTAGTAACGCAACAAGTAGTTGACCAAAAAGGCGCTCGTTATATAACTGATGCACTATGGATGTTAATGGAAAATAATATAGAAGAAGTAAAAGTTCTTCAGACTATTACTTTATTGCTTACTACTAATTCCGTTGTACGTGGAGAAACACTAGCAAAATCTTTGGTGTTATGCTTTCGCTTGCATTTTACGAAGGATTCTACCATTATAAATACAGCTGGTGCAACAATTAGACAATTAGTTTCTGTTGTATTTGAACGTGTTGCAATGGAATCAGATTTTCCGCCAATTGATAATGATCAAGTTTTTCGTCACTTAGAGAATCCGCCTACTTCGAAGAACGAACATCAATCCTGCGCAACAGACGCCTTTTATTTATTTCAGGCAAAAACAAATTCTAATGTATTGATAAATATATTTAAATATCTAATTTTAGGATCTGGTTCAACTAGTAAATGCTGAGCAACCTTTCTGGTTAATCGGTATGACAGAAATGACGCGTACTTTTGGATTAGAACTTCTCGAAGCAATTCTTATGAATTTTCATGCCATTTTTTACCAGGTATGTTCTAATTCATTTAATGCTGCTGTTATTGTGAACTTAAAAATGAGTGGAAATTATAATTTGGTAATATACAGTTCTACGCCATTGAATTACGAACATACAAAACTTTAATATCACAACATTCAACTTAGTGTATCTGCTACTGTTAGTTGCATCGTAATACATCATTATATAAAAAACGCAGATATTTTCTTTCGATGCAACAAATATACAAGCTGAATTATGAAAGCATAAATTAATTTTTTGTCACTATCAAATTTGGAAAAAAAGGAATGTCTATGAATTAGTGCATTTATAAAAAAATTAGCTTGCCCGCACCCGGCGTTGCCTGCGATACCCTCCCCTTTTCCCATCGTTTCAAACCCTCCTTTTCCCATCTTTTCACCCTCTCCTTTTCCGATCTTTTCATCCTCATCCCCACCTTTGCCCGTCTTCCCATGCCCCCTTTTCTCCATGCTCCCCTTTTCCCATCTTCCCATGCTCCCTTTTTCCAATCTCCCCATCTCTCCCCGTTTCTTATCTTCCCATCCGCCCATTTCCCCACATTCCGAAGCGAAAACCACTCGATCTTGGTCATTAGATTCCCACAAATTATGAATACGGATTCATTTTAGCGACTATAAAGATAGACCACTATAATATTCTGATACCAAACTAAACTGGAAAGGACGTTGTAATGATTAGTCTTGAAATTAAAAAGCCCAAAAGGTACTTAAAACAACTATATTCATTTAGATGCGTACAGATTCGAGTATACAGACTGACTGACTATTCACAATATTCAACTCTTATAATTGGCACTATATTATACTTTGTATGTGTGTATCTAAATGCTGTATACATGAATTGAAGAAGTGTATGAATATGTAACAGACGTGTTGAAAAATTCGCGATTTTCTCTAGGCAAATGCCCTCATGTTTCTTATTCCGGAAGTGAATTTTTCACTAATTTTCTAATTTCTCCGTAATGGATAATCCGATTGTAACGAAATAAAGTAGAGTGGAAAGGGAAGGGATGGGACCTTCATCCTCAATCACGGAAAGGTTCACAAAGTTTCATCCCAATATGCTAGATGGCAGTTTACCTTCAAAATGCTCCAATTTTTCCAACCAATTTCACACTGTAAATAACAAACGATTTTAACTAACTCAGTATTTACAATCCTTTTGTGACCCCACCTCCGCCAAAATGTAGACACCAAAATTAAAAAATGTAAATTTTGGACCAAAATTTCAGCTCGATTTTTCACAAACATAAAAGATTTCGGAATTGTCTCACAAAATCACAAAGAATTAGCAAAGTCAAAAATGAAAAGAATTCTCAAAATCGGTTAATATTTACCTGAGATTTTCAATTTTCAATCTAAAATAAATACAAGTTTTCAAAATTTTTTACCATCTTGGTACGTATTATGGCATGTGTCCACATACTTAATACTTTTTTCTTGCAATAATTTTCTACAATGGATAAGCAATTTATCACAAAAAATCGAATATCGATTATATAATATCTTAGGAAATATAAGGATACCTCCTTCACAGCTTCTACGAAATTAATGGAGAAAGTAATCAGTTTTGATGAAAAGTACCATTTTCCAAATGCGAATAACGGTAACGGTCCATTTGTTAAATGGTATTAATTTGCATCTAGAATCGATTATACATGTTTTGTGAAAGCTTCATCCCGATCTGGCTAATAGTTTAGGCGTAAATGGAAAAACACCCCTAATTTTTAAGCTAATTTTTGGTGATATCCGTTAGAAATCGGTTATAACGCGAAAACGGTAAACAGAAAAAATTTCATATGTATGGTAATTTATGGGATTTATCAAGGGAATCCTGAATATAAGGGACACTTACTTGCCCCTACTCTCCTTTACTCTTCTCTCCTCTCCTGTATTCCACAAAAGCCTTGCTCCTTACGCTATACGTATATACAGATCACCGTAATCAACCGATATATTTGCAATATATATATTGCCCTAATATTTTTACATGTGTTTGTGGTATATACAGTCCTCTTTACACCGATACACACGTCTGCACTATCACCTTACAAAGTGGTAAAAATTTGAACTGAAAATTTTTCGAAAATTCATATTATTTTTACACATGCTGGGATACATCCGCACTCCTCACCCACCTAAAAATTTTCATTAAAATAGACGCAAGCATATCAAAGTTATAAGCATATCTTAAATTTCTTAACCTTTTAAGATAATTTTGAACCGCCCTATATGCCAATTTAAATCGATGACCCCCCTTTTTTACAGATCCCAATAGAGTATACAAACACCTAATTAAAGTATGTCACACGCACACCTATCCAGTTTGTCATTCAAAAGTTATTAACGGTCAAATGTAAAGTATTATTTTCGAGCACTCCTAATTTATTTGGAAAATGTTCTAAAATTCGAAATTTGTTTTACACAATCTTATTTGAAAACATAACACCTATTTTATACCAATTTACGTTTAAATCCCTCAGCAATTAGAAAAGTTATTGGAAAACAATTTTTTGAAAATTCATTTTCAAATGACTTGAGTCGCCGTGGTACATTTTGCAACTATATTCACAGAACAAATATTCAATCATATCCTTTCCAACGATACCCATCTTACTCCCGTTCACGACGCGGTGGGGACTTTATTTTATAATACAGTAAAACCTGTTTAAAACGGAACCTGTAAAAGACGGAAACCTGCCTAAACGGAACAATTTTCCTAACCCATCCAAAATTTGTTTCATTTTCATATATTTGGCACCTGTATTAAACGGAACCTGTCTAACGCAGAAACGGAAACCCTACTCAGACTGAAACTGTCATTCTGGACCTTCATAAAACGGAAAGTTCTTTACCTCATATGTGTTGTTATTCTATATGAACAGGAAAGATTTTTTTATGAATGTTGACAACACCATTGCAAAGAACATTCAAGCGCTTCAAATTGAATTGAGAGAATACGAACAAATGAACAAATTGAGAGAATACAACAACAACATCAGAAACATTTCTGCGAAAACGATATTTCCTCCATCCGTTTGGTCATGAAAGGAGACAAATGATAAATTTCTGGGAGAGATTTCTTGGAATGTGCGATTTGCGACATTTCTTTCGGTCGCACTCAATTCGCAATGACACTTTTTGTCACTGCGGAAAATTCTCTTTTTTAGATTCTTTAGAAATAGGTATATATTATGCCTATATACCGTATTTCTATAAAATATATTCTTGATAAACGTCTGGTTTTTAAATTTAGTATCTCCTCTATGAAACGGAAACCTGCTTAAAGCGGAATATAATATGGGCCCCAGAAATTCCGTTTTAGGCAGGTTTTACTGTATAAAAAAAATATATAAATGAATAGATAAAATGATAATTCTTATGTTTGTAGATTGTAATTTTGAAAAAATTTGTAAAAGCCGCAGGAGGGCATGATTCCTTATTATTTTTCAACGGAGTAAAATTTCAGTTAAACTTTAAAATGATTATTTGATCTTTCTAGTGTTAACAAAAAAGGTATCAGATACAAAATATTAATATACAGACTTTGCACTCCAAATTCACCCTTTGCAAATCAAATTCACCCTTTAATAAGTCAAATTAACCTTTTTGCACTTTAAATTCAACCTTTGCAAATCAAATTCACCGTTCATTAATTAAATGTGTTCAGATTGCTCATCGCACTCTGAAAACTCATTCTCTTTATTTCCTTGATCACTTATTGCAAAAAATAACATGTCACAACAAATTTGATTTTCAACAAATAACACAGAAATTCTCATTTAAAACGCAGCTTTGTAAACAAACCTCTCTCAACAATACCAGCTGATTCAAATTCACCACGGTACATGTGATGAAATTCACCACGCTTGTACTAAAATGAGTGAAGAGACCAATCCCCACCGAAATCATTGGTGCCGTCTGCAAGGCACTCTATAAAAGCAGCTTCAGCGTTCACGTCGGTCTCTTTTCTTTCTCATCGCTCTTCGAGATCAGATCACTGGTCAGCGAGTAAATTCTAACCACGAAATACTAATAACTCTTATCATTGTTGTGGGTATCGACTACAACAAAATTCCTTTCCTTGTTGTGGGTAGCGACTACAACTAAATTCCTCATTGTTGTGGGTAACGACTGCAACAATCTTCCTACCTGTTCTTTTCCTAATTGTTGTGGGTATCGACTACAACAAAATTTCCTTTCCTTGTTGTGGGTAGCGACTGCAACAATCTTTCTACCTTTCCTCATTGTTGTGGGTATCGACTACAACAAATTTCCTTGCATTGTTGTGGGTAACGATTGCAACAATCCCTACCTTGCTGTGGATAATTATTACAGCAAAGGGTTCACCTCTTCATTCCTATCTTTTCCACTTGCTCTGAGTACCGACTAGAACGTTATATCCTAGACTTTTGCCTATATATCAGTTTTGGGTAGCAACTAAAACATTTCATACACTTGCACTAGGTAACAACTGGTGCAAGATTTATTAATACTAACAAAGAATAACCTAACACTTGTTTCTGGGTACCGACTGGGACAAGAATAATAAGTACAGAATTGTAGTACTGAATTGTAATTGGTTTGCTTGTTGACCATTGGACTCAGGTGAGTATTTTGTTTCACTTTCTTCCTTCCATTTAACACCCTTCAAGAACTTTCCTTCATTAGTTTTACTAACACTGGCTAAATGATGAAATAGCATGCAAGTAAGGTACTCTTGATCGTATCACCACGAACAGCACCATTGTACTTGCTTCAAGGCTTTCTGATAGCCACATTTTTATAATCCTCTCACTTTTGTACTAACAAGTTTTGAACAGTTTTATTTGGTGATAAAATATTGTATTCAGTGCATTATTATTATTGACGTGTGACTAGTAAGTGAATCGCGTTCACTAATTGTTCATATTTTCTTTTGAATCACTATCTTCACCTGCATAAATTAGTGTTCGCTCATACTGGAGCAGGACAAAATGCGTAAGAATATTTCTCTGCCAATTCTTTGACAGTTTACAATTGTGACAATTTAAATCTACCGTATCGAAATTCGACTAGCCGGACACAAACCTATGTTGCGAATTGTGCGAAAACTATTTCCGTGTATTTTAAGCAGTAGAATACTAAACTATGTCTTCTTTATTGAGTTTGATTCTTGGCTATTTTTTAAGGTATTGGCTAAGCTTAGGCAACAGGAGATTGGGACAAATGTTGCAAGTGAGCCACAATTTTTGGCATGAACTTATTACTGCCAAATATACCAGTGGCTTCATAAGTACCATTATTGTCAGTAGAATTGCCTCAACCACTAATATTCAGATAATTCGCCGAGTCCTGTGCAGGATTTAACCCACGCTCACAAGGGAGACAATATGCAGACGTGCGCATGAGTTCGCTCGGCCATTGGCGTGGATTAATTTATATACATCGTATTGACAGGCATATCTAAGCGCACGGTAGTGCGCAGGCCAAGTTCCAGCAAGAGGCCGCACGTATGTTGTGACCCGATTACAACCCAGCCACATTCCATTCCCACGAAGCAAGCTAAGTTCGTCATAATCTTTTTACAGTACATAATGCAACCTAAAACCACCCTTGATAATCTTCCGACTAAAATCCTATTCCCACAACAAAAATACAATGTTGCACTTAATTGCGTCTCATCGCAACTCGAATCCATTTTTTTTTCCCCTTGAAATCTTCATGCGGGCTTGCTACTGACACGTAAAATTGAATTGCATTGCGCTGCAATGCAACCCACGCTATCCGTTTATACTGCATACAGAGCTTGCATTCTCTATGCACAAAGGTGCTGATTTGTTCATGGTCATCCTCTGCATGACTTGTGGAGCTCAAATGATATCTAATAACAAGAACCGGGCTCAGTACTGATAAGAAGAACGGGGCTTTTCTCCTGGATCGCCGGGGGATCTGGGCAGTCAAAATTCATCTTTCGAGTAGTTCAAGTGGGGGACAAAATTCAATTTTCGGAACTAACCTTTCGGGAGTAAAATAAGGTCAAAATTTATTATTCGAGGAGTTCAAGCGGTGGGATTCAATTCAATTTCAATTTTTCGGAATTAACCTTTCGGGAGTGGAAGAAAGAAAAATTTAATTCTTCGGGAGTGAAAAAGAAGATTTAATCTTCCGGACTTGGTGTGTTGTGAAAAATTTTTTTCTTAAATGTGAAAAATAAAAAAGGAATAGTAAAAGATTTGTTCAGGAAGAGAGTTTTTTCCTTTTCCTTTTTTCGCCTTCATCGGATCATTGGACCCGTTCATTTCTGCGCCAGCTCTCCGTAGGAGCACGGCCGGTTGCGCAACATTATTTTGGTGGCAGCGGTGCTCCTGAAAACTGTAAAATTTTGAGTGCCAGCAGTATCCTAAAAGCTGTAAAATTTTGAGTGGCAGAAGTATCGTAAAAGCTGTAAAATTTTAAGTGGCAGCAGTATCCTGAAAACTGTAAAATTTTGAGTGGCAGCAGTATCCTGAAAACTGTAAAATTTTGAGTGGCAGCAGTATTCTGAAAACTGTAAAATTTTGAGTGGCAGCAGTATCCTAAAAGCTGACGTTAAGCACCTTATCACCTTTATCCCAAGGTAGGAACTTCACAATAATAACTAATTAAGATAAAATAATAATAAACATTGCAAGAATTATTAAAGACACATATTTGAAAATTTCCTCTCTTCTCAAGAAATATTGCGTTATACGATTTTTGTTGAAAATTTC
>QYTT01077711.1:3291-14670 GCA_006980735.1 Dasypogon diadema | reverse complement strand
CAATATTGTCACTTTCCCACAATCGTGGTAAACTTACTACAGTTTAGAAAAATTGAATTGAAATTTTTACTGAATTTTGCATTTTGCCTCTGGCTTCGAAGGAAGTTGACACAAATAAACCCTACGCTCTTCCTTTTCAAGTCCGTCGTCTTTGCCTCCTGTAGTAAATATCTACGTCTAGCGTAAATCTGTCGATTGATTTCCTAGTTCTGTGGGGTCGCTAATTATGTTGATCTTGCGGAGCATCTTTACCTATTGAACCTATGAGAACATGATAATGGTTGGTCTTCCGACCCAATTTTCAAAAATCCGTTGGCTAGTAAGGGCCTGAAGAACAAAGATTTTGACGAACCTAGAACCCTTGGAAAATTGTTGAACATAAGCGTTTTGATCTATCAAGAATTTTACTTTCATGCGAATTTATAAAATTGCAGATTCACTCGATGCTTATTGTGATAGAACGAAGGTTTGTTGGTAACATCAAAGGAACTCGATCATTCGAGCGAATTGAACGTCCAACGAGCGAATGTTGTATTTTTTCACATGCTGTTAATGGTCTTGGGGTTGTTAGTTGTGTGGAAGTTTTTATTTTGTGGGCTTTTTCGTTTATGCATGCAAATATCGCATTCGCAAGAATAGCTTTGGCATCCATTGTGCATTGCCAACTAGCAAGCCAACGAAGGCTTTTGGTCATATTTTCGAATATGTTCACGGAGAAGCCGTTTGAACAACAGTGAAAAATGGTTTATTTATTTCTTGAAGGCTCAAATGGCGGTTTCGAATATTGTTGTCCAAAGCTTGGACTGTAAGAAACAAATATGAAACTCCTGGCGGTGACTATTGCTATTCTCGAGACAAGCGTTGAAGGCCGACGAGGCCCATTTTTAGATGAATGGATATGTGAATAAGCAAAATTGTCGGATTTGGGGCGATACCAATCCACAAGAGATACACCATTTATTACTGCAGTCAGAAGAAACAACTATATCCAATTGCCAACCCAGAGCACTTTTAACAACACCACTCAATTTGTGTAAGTCAGTCATTGAGTAAATTAATGTCACCAATTAAAACAATTTCATCAATGGGATTCAGCAAACCATGAATTTGGTTCTGTCCAAAAGATTCTGACTTTTAGCATCAAGGTAGTTAAACATTTTGGGTAGAATATAGCAGGAAAGCATATGTATTTTTTGTCTTGGAAATGAGATTGTAAGAGCCACAAAACTCTACATTAAGTCTAGTATACTTAAGTGGGAAGAGGATACACGCTATTAACACCCTGCCCCCACGGATCCCAGAGTCAACATCGGGTTCTTATAAAACCCACCGGATATTGTTTTGGAGCTCACAGGAAGTGACGTTCTGTTATCCACGTACTACCGTGTGGCAAGGAATTGAGTGCTTATATTCTCCCGGGACAGATAATAGACAGAAATACCGGGGACTTGGATCGTCGTATAGCTTGGGACGGACTGAGGTGCTAACTATCGGCAATTTCTAGAGGTTCATTCGGCGGGATCTGAGTTTGAATCTCGACCCTCTCGTTATTTTTACCCGACTAACCAAGCAAAGAGAGGTAATGTTTTTAAGATGTTTGTATGAATATCTAATTATTCCTTTCTATAACATAAACGGCTTTACAGATTTTTGGCAACCGAGACTTCATTAAATTCGTCTTGATGCCAGGAATGCTGAATAGCTATACTAAATCAAGAATAAAACAATAAGACAGGTTTTAGACGTTTTTCTGATGCTTCTAGAACCGTTGAATGAAATAATTCCTTATTAGAAAATGAAATTAGAGTGCGTGAGTTTATAAAACAAGAAAAAGTTAAAAAATCGCACTCACTATTTTCACTTTTTATGTAATATCAACAAGGGAGTGGGGGTAAATGTACTGTGATTTCTGACGATGCAATAAGGATGAGCTTTCGTTTTTTATATATACATACATATTTTCCAATTGCAATACTTACCTCATTGTCAGTGCATAAATTTAGTAAAAAACTATTCTTTATGCTGGCCAGTTGATTCCTAGGCAGCGACTATATCTGATAGTCTGATATTGAGATATATTTCTAACGTTTTCCTATTAATTTACGATGGACTGCCTTCTATATCTGTGCGCAATTTCTTCTTTATTCAATTTATTTTCCTTTTATAACTTTTTGCACATCCATTAGACAAACGAAGGAATTCTCTAATGGAGATGATATTGACACCAAGAGGGTTCATCCTTGCATGACTTACTGAAAATACGACCCAATTAACTAATAATTTTAAGATTGCTCACAATTATTACTCCCGCAAACTTATTCTATGTACCGCTAAGGACAAAAGGACAAAATAAAGTAATTAAGAGCACGCGATTCGTGTAACCGTGAGGTAGAACATGGCTGCATAGATGGTATTTTCGTCGCGTCTTACCATCCATTTCAATATCATTGAGAAAAACGAATTTTTTAGCGAATATCAGTATGAGCACAAGACACCAAGCAATTTGGTAATTGGAGGCACATGCTATCGTGGGAATTTCTTTTACTGTGTTCCAGAAAAAATGAGAACATTTCCCCGAATTCTTTGCAAATATTGATTAGGAGGAGTTGACTGGTTCAACGAAAATTTAATGCAAATAAAAGAGTTTGAGCTGCAAATTTCATTCAACGGAAAAGTCAAATTTTGTTGATTGTTTTTAAATTAGCCAATACTTCCTTAAGCTTAAGCTGACAAAATTTCAAATTTATTCCAGACCACGTATAAATAAGAGATTTGGAATATAAATTATGCTCAAGTTACAATAAAAAAAATATGTAAATAAATTATGAATAATCCAAATGTGTCTGCAATTCAAACTTGGAATGATTTGCCTGCCCTCAACTTTAGATTGTGGCACCTCTATTATTATTCCTTTATGATAATGCACGACCTCACACTTCACAAATTACAATACAGGCATTTTCAGAATTAGGTTATAAAATTCTGCCTCACTTTTCCTATTCCCTGGATGTATCACAGACTTTCACCCCTGCAGCATCTTGGAATCAATCTCATATCAGAGAGACAGAACCTCGAGATCTGACACAGTTCAAGATAATAACGGAGAGCTCGGAATCTCGTCTTAAGTAATTCTCTGACAAAAGACGATTTGAGACGACTTCGCCTAGGAGACGCGTCCGACTTTCGGGACGAGGTGAACAATGCGGCGTCAAAATGTGCCAAGAGGTCAGCTGAACCCATGGGAGAAAGAGCGGAGGCTGAGCCAATACCACCATCTAAAGATTTGCCAACAGAATCTCCATCACTCTAGAAAGGTATCAGATGTGATACCTCATTACTTTGTGGAGGAAGGTTGAATGTAGCCTTGCCACATGGGATTAAGGGACTGCCAGGACTCCGAGGAATCATGGGAACGATTCACGACTTGAAAGCAGAGGAAGGGACTGGACCAAGTCATGTGTTATGGTGAAGTATGCCATGCAGACAGTTCTATTGTTCTATTTTAATAAAAATTTATGGACGACATAAGTCAAGCAATTGATAGGGATGAGCTAACAGTTCTAGATCTCTTTGACTTTTCAAAGGCTTTTGATATGGCAGATCATGGGCTGTTACTTGTGGAATGTTTTCAGTTTTCATCATCAGCAAGTAAATTGTTATGGTCTCTCCGATCTCACCGAGCGTCAGCAGAAAGTCATATGTGGTGATAAATCCTCAGATTTCCTTGATATCCTAAGTGGTGTACCCCAAGGTTCTACTCTGGGACCGTTACTTTTTTCCGTATTAATTAATTATTATTAATGACCTTGCTTACGTAATACATGATTACAAGTTTTATATATATGCTAAGGATACTCAATTGTACATATCTACACCTCTTGGTCTAATAGAGGTAGCGATTTCACGGGCAAATGATGATTTCTAACGTCTATCTCGATAGTCTGAGGATAAAACTAATGTTTATTGTTTAATCAAAAGTGAATTTAATGTAATATTATATTTCTGCTTCGTTGTGGTAAGTTTTAGCGACGTAAGCAATATCTGAAGATTCAACGGATTCTGATAAATTTTCTGTTGCCTTCTATCTTCTAGGTGTTCTTCAGATCAACGCAAGGTAGATTATTTCCGTCCTTGACTTGTTGATGATAAGTGTAGAAATCAATTTAATTTCTAAATGGTCCTTCCTTTCAGGTAACCATCCCTGAAAAGGCTAAATTCTAACAAACGAATATTTATCCAAAAAACGTATTTATCCTTCGAATATTTATCCTCGCCCATTACTAAAAGCATATAAGATGTACCAGTGTTATTTAACACATTGTTTTTCAAGAACCTTTCACAGCAACCAATATTAGCGAAGGACTCTAATTTAATGGGATATATCCATTTAACCAATAAAACTTCTGAGACAAGTTACCAACATCGACGATCCACCTTTTAAATCTTCAAAAACTTCAGAATAAATTCCGGCACTTTCTCGGATCAAAAAAGCTGAAAATGCGCAACATTATTGCAACGAATTCAGAAATTCTTACATTTATCTTTGAAAAAAAAAATCCTTTGAACCTTTTCATGCTGCTTCCAGATTAGTTGATGGAGATACTAAAATCTCTTTCGATTAGCTTTTAGGTGAGCAACTCTATATAAGACGTGTTACCTTCGTAGATAAAGAAAATGGCAGTCATCTGGAGTATACTTTTTGCACAAGAAAGCATTTTTCTTTATCCTTTATAAACCGGTAGTTCGCAACGTGACAAAAGTTTATAAGGCTGATATTTGGTTACAATTTTCTACATCCATCAACCTGCGCCAAGTCCTCCATTGAAATCTGTGTAACATTTAAATCCTCTTTCTCAGAAAATAAATTCACGAGTGTGACAGCGTCGACGTGATTTCGGCAGTAACTATCCTCCTCCATATAAAATGAATATTCGTTACCACTTTTCATATCATCTCGCTTTATTAAATTATTCTGCTATCTCCGCAAAGCAAGTCAACTGAAAACACATGTGCCTCAAATGCAATCCTGTCGGCATAAATAGAGAGGCCACAACAATTCCCGATGACATACACATCCCTAAAATAGTGTATTCTGTGGTGAAATAACTCATTCGAATAAACTATTGATTATTAGTTGCAAAGGATACACTGGTCTGACGGAGCTAGATTAAGGTCAAGCTGCTGGATTATATCTAGATAAATAAAATTTCACGTGTATCTTGGAGACTGGCAAATGATGCGGTCTTTGTGATTAGAATTTCATTCAGGTACGCAAACAGGTGATTAGCAAGACTTTTTATGCACCAAACTCAAGACGAAAACCCTGTTTTATTACATTTCGTCAGCAGGCGATTTATTGTTCTAGACATGCCCAAAAATAAAGCTGCTATGGTATCAGCCCAATATCAAGTTTAAGAACACTTTGATATTCATTGCACGTTCCAATGTTTGCTACCTCCCGTAAGCTTCTTAATTAATTCGTATAACGCGTGTCAATGGGTCTATACCATTATTTCTGGCAGTATTTTTTTCTTTTAATTGTATTAAATCGGAAGTGCTAATTGCAATCAAGTGCGGTTTATATTTAGCATGTGGAGCACCTGATTTAATCGAAGAACGTTTACTGCTCGTTATGAGACTTAATGAATTCGCATGTGTCACATGGCCTCAGGTGGAACTTGATTACTTATTTGGTAATACGTTCAAGCACGAAAGAGATTTTGATTGAATTAATTTTCCGAATGAATAACGGATTTTTCGAGTAAATATTCTACGTTCAGATTCAATTTAATCTCCATCAGGATCAGGTATGTAACAACTTTGTCGATGATTTTGTTTTGATTGGCTCCGCAAACTCAATAAGTTCCGTTGAGATTCGAAATGTGATGAGCAGAATTAAAAATCTAACGATATTATCTCAAATGTCTCTATTAACATATTTCCTTCTGTTGCATTTACCGAATTAAGTAGGTAAATCAAAATGAAACCATTTCACACATTTTAAAGTTTCAAGATAAAGAAAGAATTTAAAAAAAATAAGAACAAAACAAATAAATTTTTCTTATCTTTGGAAATTCTCTAAGTAAAATGATGCCTGCACCCGAGCATAGAAGTGCAAGTTACATAAATTTTCTCCACATCAGCATATTACCATTTCTTAGAAAAAATGCAAATATTTGTTTTTTTATAGTCGACCATTTCTCTACATCAATCAGACTTTTTATCAGGACATAACAACTGTACCCTGGACTTATATATATATATATCGAGGGATATCGAAGCAAACCTTTGACTCCAAGTCCTTTTTTGTCCCTCTGCCAAGAGCCGTCTTAGCTGGTGCGCGGCGGAAGATTCCTAGACAGTACCCTGACCTCGGTTAGCTATTCCATGCTACCCACGAGGCCACCTGCGATGGCCATTCTCCTGGAAAACAATCTTTTGCATGGCATAGAGCTCACCACTCACCACCAATAGTAAGAACTTACGAGCTGCTGTATGTAATCGGGGATAGACAGCTTTTAAACTTTCCCATTCTTCAAATGGATTTTTTTTCCA
The DNA here is from genome assembly GCA_006980735.1 of Dasypogon diadema. Classification (NCBI taxonomy): domain Eukaryota; kingdom Metazoa; phylum Arthropoda; class Insecta; order Diptera; family Asilidae; genus Dasypogon; species Dasypogon diadema. The sequence goes on along the minus strand of QYTT01077711.1, from coordinate 8,115 downwards.
TAGTAGTTAAAGCACTTTTCATATATAACTCGATTTCGATAGATATATTCCGATATATTGCTCTCGTGATTGTGTTGAAAATTTTGACCATGAGATTTTATCAAGATTTCATGCATTCTCCACAAAGAAGCCTTTTCATTAACATCATGCTCTTTTTCGTTAATAATTTCATTAGGTGGAAAAGCTTCTTTAGCGGTATTTTGGATAAAATAGTATGTTTTGCTTTTTCGAATGCAAAAGCAATTTTAATGTAAATGTTTTTAAATCTCTTAAAGGGTGCATACATCCATTTAGTGCGGTCCAAGTATTCGTGGCCTCAAAGGATTCTGATTAAAATTTCCTGGAATCCTTTTCCTATACCTTAAACCCTTAACTGTTCTGAAGGTATAAAAGTCCCTGTCGGGACAATATTCTCAAACAGTTTGAAAGGATCATTCGAAAAGTGAAGTGAACTTGCCTAGAAAAGTGAAAATGTCAAAAATTGAAAAATTGCTCTAATAAAATTTTTAACAAAAGATGGGTTAACGCCGACGGAGATCAAAGAGCGGATAGATCGTATATATGGGAATCTTCACCAACATTTTCGATGGTTAAAAATTGGTCGAAACATTTTCGTTGGGGACGGAAATCAATTGAAGATTATCCACGCTGTGGAGGGCCAACAACTATAGTTACGCAGGATAACGTGGATTTTTTCGACAAAGTTGTTCTGACGGACCAGCGGATAAAGACCAGGGAAATCGCAGAACTAGCCAGTATATCGAAAACAAGCGTCCTCCGGATTTTTCATGAGCATTTCGGTATGATAAAAATTATCCGAGATGGGTACCGCAAATTCTTTCCTCAGTGCAGAAAAGACGTGTAAAGTCGACATAGACAGCGTTTTCCATAGGATTGTGACAGGGGATGAAACTATGGTTCTTTGCTATGATCCTTTGTCCAAAAGGGATTCAATGGAGCACCATTGCCTCGGAGAACCAGTGACAGAAAGAGCGAAGGTCACATAAAGCACCAGAAAGGTCTTGACAATAGTTTTCTGGGATACTGAAGGTATTATGTTGCTGGACTTCAAGGAACGTAATACCGTTATGAATGCCATATATTATGCTGAACTTCTACGAAAGTTACGTAAAGCTATTGTCGAGAAAAGGAGAGGAAAACTGTTCCGAAAAGTACTGCACTTGTACGATAATGCGCCCGTACATACTGCTGCTATTACAAAGGCTGCTGTTAAGGAATGCATCTTCAAGGAATTGGATCATCCACCTCACAGTCCAGACTTGGCCCCAAGTGACTATTTTTTATTTGCTAAACTAAAATCAGATTTGCGGGGAAAGTTTAACTCCGACGAAGTAACCCATTAGACGGTTAGAAAGCATTTTGAAAACAAATCTTGAGATTACTCTTTTAATATTGTTTATGCACTTATTAAAAGATGTGAAAAATGTATTGAAATAAGGAGTGAACATATCGAAAAATAACCCCTGCCTTTTTCCCCTCACAGTTCCAAAATAAAAGCAAAGTTTTCCTATGAGGTCAGTTCGGCTGTTGTGAAACTTGCACAAAAATTGACATTTTCCTTTCTCTATGATTCAAATCCCCCAATGTCACTGGTCAACACATGTGACACTGAAATTTTCCAATAATTATTGTATATCCTTCCAAATAAACGATTACAGTGTTTCATTTAATTTTCGTATTTTACAGAAAACCCGCTGTATTTAATTTGCGACATTATTCTACCTCCCACTAGATGTCACCAATAACAGTAGAAGTGAAATGTCGCCAAAATCCTGAAAAGTAAAACAAAAATTTGACATGCATGTGCACTTTGTCAGTGTGTGTGATTAATTTGTCAAAAAGTTTGGGGTTTTACAAGATCATCGGGAGTTGTTTCCAATTTATTATCGAACTTTTGATACGAATATTGATTTTAGGTTCAGGAAATAATCAGCATTCCACCCTTGATTATTGTAGACATTAATTATGTCACAAAACAAGACAATTGTAAGTAAAAAATCCCCAATTTTGTGGATGAGTCCGAAATACTCTGTCGATTTGTCGACACAACAAAGAAGCAAATCATTGAGCAAAGATGACTCGTCACTAAATTGTTGAAATAATTTTGGTATTTGGCAATGTATTTTCGCACGTGTCTATATGTGACCGGTTGAACTGTCTGCCAAGGTATTTTATGATGAAAATTACATCGTATAAATGTAGGATTTGCGCGCAACAGTCATCCCGGTTATATAAACATAACCTCAAAGGGGACTCCTGGGATAGATGATTTGGAGCCGGGAGGCTCTCTCAGTCGGTTTGGTTGCGGCTTGAGAGATGGGTGTTTAAGGGCGGTACCGGGTAATATGTCGTATGTGGAATTGGAAACACTTTTATACAAGAAACGAAATGTCGTCTTCACCTTCGTCAGACAGAAGTTAATGGTTCTGTTAAGGAACTCGGTAGATATTTTGTGATTGTGTGTTTAAATCGTGTTTTTAGTATAGTGATGGCTTATGTGCTAACGAGACAAGTCTTAGATGTAACTACTTCTTGTACATCAAGATTGACTCACCGAAGTTATTTGGTGCCTCCGCTACAAATTTCTACAAACATCCTCTAGAGCTTACTAAAACGAGTTCCTGCTTTGCTTAGTTCTATTTTCCTGTGGAGTTTTGTTTGACTGGACACTATATTTTGGGAATGCAAGGAAGAGGTTACCTCTTTGTTCTCCTTTCCAATTTATTTTGAAAGCCGGCCTCGACTTTCGAATGCCACTGTTATGCCAATTTAAAAGATTTGGCTTATGTCCAGCGCTACTGCCAAATTTATAGCAAAATTGATTTTATTACTGCACCTGAAATCAACTCAGATCTTCCTTACTAGATCCTAGCGCTCATACTTCATTGCTAGAAAACGTTGCATAAAAAGTGGGAAAAATTTTTAAACTAATCTGGGATGGAATTAAAATAATTTGAATGTTCATCTTCTCTTAAAAAGTTTCTCTTTCGAATGTTTTCTTTAGTCTTTTTTTTATTACTGATACAAGTCTCTTTTATGCGCAGTTGGCGTGCACATACGGTTAAATTTATTTTTCTCAAGGAAAAAAATTCACAATGTTTTCTAAAGGGTAACTACCTGTTTGGTTCGGATATAGAAATTGTTTTGGAATGAATGCTCAACGACAGCAGTATTATTTTTTTCTAATGTTTAGGAAGCGTTTTACTTTTCCCACATAGACCCATTGAGAAAACAAAGCATCACACAAATATTTGGCGAAATAAACTCCATATTAAGATGGTTACTTCCTTTGGCGGAACGGTACTTCGCAATGATAGAGAATATGTTCCGCTGTTTCACCGGAATGCAGCTCCACAGGTATAAAAATAGACGGCTATATTGGGGTCCTATTTCGTCCCTTTGCCAAGATTCGTTTCAGCCGATTTGCGTTGGAATGCTCCTAAGAAATTCTCTTACCTTGACGTTTCTTGTTATTTCAAGCATTTGTTTATAGTTTATTTGTATAATGCTGCTCTTGGGGCAGCCCGTGATAGCCGACCCGTGCTCGCATGCAAGTATCCTCCAAGCACAGCCTGCATGTAGCTGCATTGTTTTTGAGCAACGGAGTTATGAAAGCTCCAACTATCAAGGACAGATTTAATTCTTCTTCTCATTTTCTCTTCTTAAGCAAACTCGAGATAAGTAAAGACTATTATTAACTTGAAATTTAGCTTTCCACATTAGTGTTTAATTTAATTGCTACAATAGTTGCGTTTTTTTCACAGCGAAGTAGAGTTGTCATACATTAGCTGGGTTAAATGAAGTCAGTTGTTTTAGAGAGTTATTAAGCTTACTGAGTTATTTAAGTTATTTATTTATTTGTATGGGAAAATAGACGGCACTTATTGAAAGTTTTTGTGTTTAAAATGTCAAGTTAATAACGGTCTTTACTTATCTTGGGTATCCTTAAAAACAGAAGAAGAATTAGTTTTGTACTCCATGGATTTCAACCGTTCTTTTTCCCGAAAAAGCATAGCTATAATGAGCAAAATCATACATTAAACAGGAAAGCTTTCAATAAGCGCCAGCTATTTTCCTGTAGAAGACTTAAGTACTCTGTACTCTTGCCAAAAACACAGCTGGAGTTAATGTATTACAAGTCTGTATTCTTCTTCTAAGTTCCTCCTTCCTCATTTGCGAGTAGTTAATAAACTTCCTTGGCTACCTTCGGCCAGGTTAACTAGTTCAGTACAAATATTTGGCCCTATCTTCCAAGCCAATTATTCAGCACCACTTTTTTAGGCCATCATTCTAACGCAGCATAAGTGAACAAATATGACCATAATTTTTGACTTGAATTCACATATTTTTCCAAAAAGCGTTTGATAGTACCATAAGGCTGATATGGAGTCATCTTTAACTCTTAAGTTGAGAGTTCCAAGGCTCTAGGGAATGGCTCTGATCCATTGCATTGTTGGGGTTTCTAAATTTTTACCAATGAATCAATGAATCTCTATGGCTTCGAAAACTTCTCACCAGTTAAAAGTTAATTACATGCAACTAATGTGAAATTACCGCAGACGGGATTTTCCACATTCGGGGTTTCTCTCCACGAAAACCTTTAGCATGCTGGGGTTTATTGTAGGTACATGACCTAGAAGTATCGAATAATTGTTGAAATTCATGCTTCATCTATATTCACCGTTTCTGTCTAGGACTCCAACGTAAGCGCAGATCCACACTTTCGAACTAAGCATTACAACAGATCTTTTTGTACTCGATATATCCTCTCCTTCGACTTACGTGCAAGGAGATGTGATGTTA
>QYTT01077707.1:2965-13255 GCA_006980735.1 Dasypogon diadema | reverse complement strand
ACATGGCTTCTTATATTTCATACGAATTTATAACTCCAGTAGCTATGTAACACATGAGGACGTAAAAAATACATGGCATTAAGTGCAATATGGTTATTTTATCATAGTTATGGCACATTTGGCTACAGATTTAGCGATATTTGCTATTTTTCTTGTGAACACTTGTCATAAATATGTTGCCATAATAGTATAACAAATACGGTAATGGGAATTTCTCTCAGTGTTGATATAAAATTTTGGTTGGCAACCGATGTTAAAACAAAATACATATATCATGAATGGTTTTTCATGTTGGGTAAAGACGAAAGCCGATCTTCAACACCTTCAGGGCAATTTGTAGTCCTGGAATTAGCTGAACCATATTTACGCCGAGGAAGAAATATAACTACAGATAATTAATTCGAATGCAATTTGCTTACAAAAAAGGCAAATCTAAGGAATTAGCTCTACCAAACCTTACAGATGGCACAGTGGATGCAATCGACAAGAACGAAGTTGCCCTTTACTCCTTTTTGGACATCAAAGATGCATTTGAAAACACTTCCGCGGTCTCGATCACGCCTGCCTTAGCCAGGCCATAGACTAACATCTAGTAGTATTAGTAGGTGGCCAGGCACAGCGTGGATTGTATTATTAGTAGGTGGATGCTAATAGAGTTGCTTAATAAAACACCATCAAAATAGCCATCTAGGATCTCTGTTTTCATCAAGGCAGCCATCTAGGACCTCTGTTCTTCCTACTACTTTTTAAGATGTTGTTGATAATTAAATAATACTAAATGCTTCATATATGTTGATGATCTTAAGCTGTCCATTAAGATTAATACTATTAAGGACTGCTTATCATTACAAAGCGATCTTAATAAATTCTCTAGCTGTTGCTCGAATAACAATAATTTTATTAAATATTCGAAAGTCATTTTACCATAATTCAAGCCTAATTTCATTTGATTATATGATTGAGAGTGGAGTCAATGGAGTTACTGATCTTGGAGCCATTTTTGATTAAAAAAAAAACAATTTTTTTAGTTTCCCATATAGAACTAAAACTTATCAGAGTTTAGGTTTCCTCAAAAATAACTAAACAGACTTCAAAGCTTTTCATACCTTGAAAATTCTTTACTAGAATCATCTGGTATTCTTATCACATTAATCATACAGAGAGGATATAATCTGTGCATAGTCGTTAATAAGATTTTTTCTGAATAAGGCAAACTTTCACCATGATAACATGCCATCACATTATGCTTGACTTAACTAGAAGTTCAATGTGCCATATTTATTAAAGATGTAGTTTCCTATAAGACTAGTTCGCCAAGATTATTGTAATTGAAGGGTTTATTCATTCTCGAAACTATGTTTCGTAGCATAGAACTAATTGCAGTTATAATAAGCCGCTGCCTATAAATGTATTCTTGCTTTTAATTCATTTCCTTCAGTTGTCGATTTTCGAAAAAATATCATTTTCAACTTTAATATGCTTTATAATTAGTTAATACTAGGTTAGATTTTCAAGTCTCTAAGATTATTGTAATTGGTAGGCGAATAAATAAATAAATTGATATTCGAGTTGCTCTGGGGGGACGTGAGCCCATGCCCCCTCATTGTGTGCGCCAATGTTTTCAAGTGCACTTCAATTTAAAATTTAATGTAAAATGTTTACGCCCAAGTGCTTCCATTGTCTTGAATTTCTACGATGGATAAGTATTCAGTGTTAGTCTTTTTTTATTTATGGATGGAAAATATGTGTGGAATTTAGAAAAAAAATGTGTCATTTTGGTAAAACGATTATACAGATGTACACCGCGGTAATGAAATAAGAAGACATAATTACAATTGTAGATTTTGGCAACTAATTCCACCATTTCAAAACCAATGCAAACAATATATACAAGATTACTTTTGTAAATATTTGTAAAGCCTTATCGCTACGTAAGTAAGTAAGTAACCTATCTCTGAAACAAATAAGATCGTAAATTAACAGAAGCTATACAGATTCAAGAGTAATATTCAAGTAATGACAAGTGCGAGCTTACCTCGCGCGGAGAGGGTTCCGTACGACGAATATGTTATCTACCATGTTTTTGTTTTTTAAATCTGTTCCCAAATCTGTTTGTGGTAACTAAAATAATTTATCCCAAGAACAAACTTGACATTGTAGTTGAAAAGCATGTTCTGCCGTATATTCCAACTGCAAATGTAAGTTTGTACACACTAAATTGAGAATACACGGTACAGTTTGCAAAACTTTTAATTTTCTAATTTGTCCCCAAAAGTGACCCCAATTTTCAGAATTTATTTATTTACGTTACACGTCCGTGTTTGGGTCGCAGAAATTCATATGTGTACCAAATTTCAACTTAATCGGTCCAGTAGATTCGGAGCAAATTGGCACAATTGGCACAACCATCGATTCACCAATATTGCAGACCACCCTAATATTTGCTGCGCAAGAAGTAATGCTAGTTATTCCCCTGTTTTCCTTGATCTGGAAGCGAGCAAATCTACAATAGAAGTACTATTCAAAGTGTCCCCTAGTGATGAAAGTAATCGCATTATATGGAACACCAAAGTACGCATCTTATCACATCTCTCTATCCTACTTTTTGTTTGTTTCGATGAGAACCACATTCAGTTCTTAATAAAATAGTATTAAAACCAGAAAAATTTTTTGTTTTTGTAGAATTTAAGAAATATTTATTTTGCACATGCCAGGAAATATATCAGAATACAGGAGGTGGAAAATTTGAATGTATCAACCCACCGGTAGATACCTGCACGTATTGAAAATTAAAAGAAGCGCACTTAACACACTCTTAAAGGTCCCGACCAAAAATGTGTAATTTCCTAAAATGCTTCCTTGAAACCGAGCATTAATTTTTAACTCCTTGATGAGTACATAATGCTAGTTATTTATCTTTAATATTTAAATGAAGTGGGTGTTGCTTTTCCCTGAATTGCTAGTTATTATTGTAAGAACGTGAGAATTTACAAATTTTTTACTGTACACTTATGAAGTCACACGATATAAAATTGTTTCTCAATTTAGTATTTCTTGGTCTTTAATTAAATAGTCCTTTAGTAGCTAGTTACAATTATTAGTAAAGTATTTTCGCGGAGTTAAGCAGGAAACTACTTGCTATTAATGTTTATGGAATTTTTTTGGAAATATGGAACAGATTTTAAGATGAAAATCAAAATTGTGTGCCTACACTATTTTCCTCATTACAGAATTATAACCTGACAAATGTTGCAAGTGAGCCACAATTTTTGGCGTGAATTTTTACTGTGCAACATCCCAGTGGCTTCACAATTACAATTCTTGTCAGTAGAATTGCCTCAACCACTGGTACCCAGAAAAATCACCATGTCCTATGCGGGATTCGAACCCAACTAATACCATAAGTTAAAAGCGTCACGGTAATATTTATTTATTCCAATGAATAAAAACTCTACAGTCGTGTGTTAATTATGTAATTTAAGATTCATTAGTGCTCCCATTCCTGCCAGTTAATTAACCCGTTATTCTTGGCTTGCTTTGGAAAAAGTTTCGCAGTATTTTTAAAGGAGTTTGTTTTCCAAAGATTTTTAAGGACATCTATATACTCTTATAGTCTTTCTTCTGCAAAAATTTTATAGAAAAAAATTCCCAAAGATCCTCAATCAGATTCAAATTTAGAAGGCAGACAGGCCACTCTTTTGCATTAATATATATTATATATAAAATATATATTAATGCATGTTATTATATTATATATAAAATATTATATAATAACCGAAAAATATTCCTACTTCAATGCAGGATAAAACAGATATTTCTGAACGACATTGTTAATAATATAAAGTGCATATTTTCATTACAATTGGAGTACCATCCATTTACCCGTGAAGCCTCTAGAACTCCATATAATTTAACGAAATCCGTGTCAAATTTAGAAATTAATCAAAATTTAGAAATTAATCATAATTAATAAAACACAGCAAGATAATAAAGAGTTTCAAACATTATACGCTCAATTCCATATATTTGAAAAAGTAAAAGAGGACAACGTTAATAAAATAGTAGCACTGGAAAATAAACATAGTAAAGTTAAGGTCATGTACCAAAAGAAACATTTACAGAATTATACAGATGTAGAATTACCATTGGAGGTTAATAGATTACTAGCAATGGGTCCTAAAATGTCGATACCATATACTAAAAGAGAGGTTTCTCTACCTTAACAATGTTAGGACTTGGAATATAACATTTCTAAAGTAGATACGTGCTATGGTAATAAAATAATAGTTAGGAGCAGAGCAGTAAATATTGTAATATTGTATTGTAATATTAAAAAATGTATAAAGTGATTAAGAAAGATCCTACTGCGGTTTTTCAAAGCTAATAACTTGATCGATAGATTGCATGATAACAAACATATTACGGCGGACTAATGCAAAGCAATAAAGAAGTTTAATGCTGTAGCTTCAAAATTTTATGATATGATAAAAACTCACAAACTCAATTTAGCGATGAGATGTGGTGTCCTGCATTAATAGTCCGATGTATACTTTCACGATATTTGAATCCAATGTCAATAGTTCTATAGATTTGCCACCAGACTACTTATTGATTTCCTTAGATGTGTTCACGAATGTACCAAAAAGTTTCTTCATGTCCATTACCATGTACCAATGGAATACGATCGCACATTATATAGACTTGTTTTTTTTTCTGGAGATCTTCTTAGAGCTGATTGATTACATTTTTGAAAGTAGTTATTTTAAATTTACCAACAGCTGGATGGCACTGCTACGGGGAACCCAGCTAGCCCATCAATTGCTAATGTTGTTATGAACTTTGCAATAATAAACATTGTTGGTAAACTGAGCTTCGCTATCACCTTTTTCAAGATCTGTGAGGATGATTCGGCTCTGACAATGCTTAGGGATAAAATGGATTTAGTAATGTCGTGTTTTAACAACTTTAACAATGAATTGCAATTTACAGTGGAAATGGAGGTTAACCATTTACCACACGGTTTAAGACGTGTGTCTGACTCGTTATGATGATGGCACTATAGAACCAACCAATTCAGGTAGAGAATACTGAATTTCCTTTCACATAGTCCTGTTCAACAAAAATGCAACGTTGTTTTGAATATGTTGACCAAAATTTTTAATATTTGCTCAGATAAATATATCAATAAAAGTATTGACCTGATGTTAAAAACAGCAATATGGTATATATACAATAATAAAGACATTTTACAACACACATTTTCCCTTTAATTTAATCCTCAGACTTCATTTATGAATACTTCAAAAAAGGTGAAAATTTGGTAAGGTTTGAATAGCGGTAAATTTAGTTAAATGCTCGTAAAATGGTCTACTCAATAACACATGACATTAATCTTGTTCGATTTGTAAATTTCAGCAAGCATCTATAAAGAGGTAAACATTAATTACACTATGTCTCGGGATATATTTTGTTAAAAATTTAATATTTCAGTATCCAATTGAGGATCCTAATTTCAAAATTTATACCGAGATAGAGGGGTTTCAAATTAAAAAAAAACGGTCCTTAACTATCCAGCATGGTTTTTGGCAATTTCTATTCCGGAAAATTTATCGATTGTATTTTTTATTAAATTTAGTATATTTTCCCTGCGAAATGAGCTATATTTTGTCCTTCTAGGACACTCACAAGGGAAGTTATAATGTTTTAAATACACGAATACCCAGAGTATTGTGAAAAAAATTATGGCCACAATTCTTAAACTAAGCACTGCAGAACGGTTATTATCCCATAGTGTTATTTTTTCTTTACATTTCCTAACAAGCCAAAATTTTAATGAAAACTAAGATGGTGAGATAACAAATTTTACGTAAATTTGTAGATTTTTTGTCGAATTACCCATATACTTTTAATTTATATCCCACCGGTTTCTATATTTTTATAAATGCTTCATTATTAACTCAACTTATATAGGTATCGCATTAAATGATCACAAAGAAGCAAGAATGAGAGAAACAATACCATAACAAATTAAACTGCATACATATAAGCTAGCCATATAAAAAATATGTGTTGTCAAGAAATTAAAATATAATATCTCTATGTATTGCTACAAACAATTATATTCCACTATAAAATGATTTCTTTGTAACGCCCTGGGCGCCACGTCCAAGCACGTCTGAAACATTTAGTAGGACCTCAAAATGTGAATTTTAATGATGGCAAATTTTGAAAGATTTATTTTAACGGTCCTAAGAATATTGACACGAAAAAAGCCAGCGTCTGGGACTGGACTGGACTGGACTCCGCATACACACTACATTTTCGAAATTTTAAATTGCTTTTTGAAAATTGCAGTCATTTTTGCAATGTCTGCGATTTCGCTGATCATACGCACGAGTAAAAATAAAAATCATATTTTGCACATAATAATAATACAAAGTACACTATCAATATGAGAGGATTATGGCTGTTATGTCCTCCTACAGCTCAATCACAATCTGGACTCCAAACTCCAAACAAACTTTTACCCACGATGGTTTTTTAAAGGCATTGCCTAAGCTCAGGAGGCAACCCTATGATGCGCACAGCACAGCTTAGGCGGTGGGAAATTAGGGATGAGGAAGATTGGGAAATTAACCTGACAAATGTTGCAAGTGAGCCACAATTTTTTTGACATGAAATTACTGAGCAACATCAGTGGCTTCGCAAGTATAATTGTCGTCAGTAGAAATTGCTTCAACCACTGGTATCAGATATATCGCTGCGCCCTGCGCAGGATCTGAAACCATGCGAACAGAGGAGAAAATCTGCAGACGTTCGCCTCAGCCCACTCGGCCACCGGCGTGGGCGTTTGCATTTGCGTTTTGTTAGCGTGTGCTCGAATCCTGCAAGAAGCGCGGCGATTTATTTGGATACCAGTGGTTGAAGCAACTCCACTGATAAAAGTTGTATTTGTAAAGCTACTGGGATGTTGCACAGTAAAAATTTCATGCCAAAAGTATTGGCTTATTTGCAACATTTGTCAGGTTAAAATTTTCCAATTGAAAGCTGCCCGCACATTATATAAGAAGTGCTGCTAATTTTCTAAGAAGCAACTCGTCTAATAAAAATGAAACGTGAATATAAAATTTCGATTTTGAAAAATTCTTATACAGTAGCATTCTGAACACTTCGTACATAAATTGTCACAAAATTGGATTCTTATGACAAAGTAAGTATGACAAATAGGATGCATTAGCTATTTTATTTTTAAGCAAAAGGCTCTGGATATCTTTTTACATAGTAGCGTAGTAGCATGAAACAAAATGAACATAAAACCTAGATGAAGTAAATAAGTTAATTGTAGTCACCAGTAATATATCCAGTGTTTTCGCACGCCATCTGCTGGAGTTTAATATTTACGTTCCATTTAAAGGCGTTCAATACCTCACAATATGCAGCCGTTTCCTCCTGAATAACTTCAACTGCCCAAGTAAATCAGCTCTGGAAAAACTTTATCTTGCGGATGGCCGTATTTTGTCGGAGCAGTCTTTATACTAGCTGTGTTCCATTCTTTTCAATGAATGGCATCGTCCTTAATGCAGTCCACCTTGTGCTCTTCTCACGCAAACAAAGCTCCAGTGCTGGTATGGTGGTATCTATTGGAAGGCAAATAGCACCTTTCGTAGAGGACAGATATGGGCAAGTGGGACCAAAAACTCACACGGATGACAGCAGGGCATTGACAAACACGCTCCAGCTGGTAACACAAGAAATTTCCCATTTACTCCCAGTATATACACACATCATCCCAGAAAATTTACTACCACATACAAAGCCGCACTGGCTCCTGAACTGGGAAAAACTTTCAGCTTTACATGTGGCCAGAGTCGATATTCCATCGGAGAACTCCCATCTGTGGCCCGACGATACAAAACATGAATCTGGCGCACGCCATGCGGGTGTGAGGTTTTAACTAGGGACCAGGAACCAAAGGACTCCTCATGTCTCCTTCCACCATGGGAATGTACACATCCCTTTTGGATTGATGTAAATTGCTTCTGGATACAACGCGGAATTTCGTTTAGCGCTGGAGTGCTTTCAAGGGTGGTTAACAATGCGATTGAGGGTGTTAATAGATGGTGCCTGCCTAAATATTTTCTCAACGAACCGGTATCAGGCGATAAGGGTATGTGTGGAACTGCAAAATGTGACTGTTCGTGCTGAGATATCAGCAAATTTAAAGATAATAATATATTTCAATCTTTGTCCACCACTGTCTGTATCGGTGGTATTTGTATGTTACTGACTCAGGGATAAAGCAGATTTTCTTGTTTATCCATGATTTATGTTTGTATACAGATATTCTTTTTATTTATGGCTTTTAAGTTTTGAGATATATTGGAATCAAATTCAAATGATTTTTAGCGAAAAGATAAACTTCGTTTTGTTCCACTTCCTCACGTTCAATTTCATGGAGACTTATTTTGAAGGGCATATTTTGACATGGGCTTATCACTGATATGCATTTATTTAATCATTAGTTAAGTGGTAGTCATGCTTTTTTTTATTTATATTTTATTAAAATATCATTTTCTCACTGATTAATCTGCAGTTAGCTTTCTTAAAATATTTAAGTATTGTTAAAATTTTCAAAGTTGTCCATGTTTTCAGTTATACATTTTATATTTTTGCCCACCTGCGTTGATTATTCCAAAAATTCTCAATCCTTTTGCAAACCAAACCAGATATTCCTCGGTTCAGAATTTTAATACTCATATACCAAAAGTCCTCTAAATTACTGACCAGGAGTATAGTACTTTCAGAAGTATTGAGTATATTAATATAATATCTTCTTTTATGGATGAAGTAAAAGGTCAAACTATAATTTGTAATTTTCATCACATTAAAAAAACTCCGCTGGAGTTGGAAACTGATTAGACCTTTGCTTGAGCTGAAAATCTTTTATTTATAAACCACTTTAAAGTTAAAGATTCAATGATATATCTGTTGACCGTTGAGATTGTTTGTAGATTGAAGTTTGGGCTAATAGTACAAGTAACATTATGAACAAATAAAATGACACGGAAACTTTCAATTACACCTACTGCGCGCTGTTGGAGACATTCAAGAATATTATACACTATACAAACAAGGTTTGACTTCGGTCAAAACCCCCGGGACTATAAAACACAAGCCACGAAGCAGAAATTGCAACTCACACATGAACTGCTTTTTATGAACGTCTTAATATAGAGAAAGTAGACCGATAGCTCATAATCGGACTACTTTACTCTTTATTCTTATCTTAAAAGCGTTCATAAAAAACTATTTCACACGTGCACAAATCCTACTTCATGGCTGGTGTTTTATAGTCCCGGGAGTTTTGCTTCTATTCAATATGTGTTATCGAGTGGGGCGAACGAGTGTGCAAGATTAATACCCATAATATTGACGGAATTTAGACATTTATAATTTAAACTCCTTTAATTAATTTATTTTTTCTTAGTGTTTTGCTGTAAGAATTTTTCGTGACTTATTGTAGAGGTTTCAAACCCCGAGACCCATAAGTTTTTTAAGTGTTAGAGCACAAATATTTTCTGGAAAAATTTGAATTATTAGATTGGTTGCCCTTGAAAACAATCACAATATCGATGAAGACGTTCGTTGGGTAAAAATTTTACCGAGGAGATTAAGTGTTTTAATAGCCGATTAGTTGAAGATTAAGTTCAGATATAGAAGAGAATTTTCTGTCAAAAATGGTATTTTCGGTTGTAACTAAAAGAAAAGAAAAAGAATAATTCTCCTGGAACCCAATGCCCACTTGAACAAGGACGCGCTTATAGTTCAGAGATTGTAGCACCGACCAAGTAGTAACAGAAAGACTGTTCAACTCCTAAGATAAACAGTGAACGCTTTTTCACGAATTTTTGCCCATCGATGCCTCGCCTGAGACCTTCCGTCTTCCTCACTCTGTACTACAGGCAATAAATGCGTCACAGTCTACAGCTCTCAGGCGAGGCATCGCTGGACCAAAAGTAGAGAAAAAGCGTTCACGGTCTGCCTAAGGAGCTGACTAAGTAAGTAAGTAAGTAAGTAATGTTTTATTGTATGATACAAAGCACAAAAGAGGTATAAATTCAATACAATATAGCCAACTTCTAATTCTAACAACTAACAAAACAAAGTATAGAAAAAGAAAAAAACTAAAGTTCATGTAAATTATAAGCAATAGAAAATATAAACAACATAAAGAAATTCTTCCCTATAATGATAATAATAATACAAATGTTTAATTAACGTAATGCTATA
>QYTT01077701.1:0-10539 GCA_006980735.1 Dasypogon diadema | reverse complement strand
AAAGGTAATAGGGATTACTGTGACTTTACTACAGTACTGACTTGCCAATAAATAGGAATAAAACATTATTTAACATTAACTATACAATAAACGCCTTTCTCTTAATGTAGCGACAATATGCCAAAAATATACATCTGAAATAAAAACAACTAATTTTATAATTTCTCGTTTCGGTGCTCAACTTCTCTGACATCAATACTCACATATGGTTTCATATTAGCTGGACCACAAACTCCTTTTTTAATTGCATGCCTTCTATATCCTCTATGACGTATCGATCATTATGCAACACCTCAGTAATTTCATAGGGACCTCGATATTTCGGCAAAAACTTCCTATTAACCCCTGGGGTTGTTATAATATTTTTATATTTACGCGGTGCTTTATGTTTCTTATCATAACAAAGTTTATGATAAGTTTGTGTTCTAATGATTGTATCAGACGCTTTAGTCCTGATTTTGTCCAAGTCACGAGCATCCAAATCCCTCTCATGACAGCGAAGATACTCAATGATTTTATCGCAAACTGTTCCCTTCTGATCCACCCCGAACAACAGCATACTTGGAGTAGTACCTGTACTGCGGTTAATTGTATTATTTAAGGCATATTCTAGTTTTGTCAATTTTTCATCCCAATTACCTGTAGATTCCGCCTCTGTTTCTTTTGCCAACACAGGTTGTTGATTCTGGATGCTGTTATTTCCCTGGCAATGAAACACACTATCACGACACACTCAAGAGTCATTTATTTTATTTAACAATAGAGGAGTAAGAAACTTAAACTTCACAACTAATAACAAAACTGATTTAATAGATTTATTTCGATTGGTAGGCTCGCGACAATCCCGGTTGATTCAAAACCGATTTTCCTTTCTGCTTTGCTCCAGTTGACCGGCAATATTGATCAACTCGAAATTGGCGAAGCACACGTGCCAATATCGCTCCTGTCGCAATCGGACAATTTTCCTGGTGTCAGGTGCTTATGATTGCAGAAACGTGTGCACATTGACCCTTTGCGTGGTGTTGAATATTTCCATTGATTTTGATGATTATCAGAGATTGCAGCATTCCGGGCAGCCTTTAAACGTCTAAGTTTAAAATATCTAAAAATATATAAATTAAGGTGGCAGGATCTTTGCAGTGGCATTTCCTCCAATCTGCAAGAAGTGATGCCTATGATTAAAGGAGTTATTTAAAAGGCGCTCCGACTCGCCCAAATTCCGAAGGGAAGTGGGGGTTTAATCGTTTTATAGGATTATCTAAAAGGTATATATGTTTAGGATATGGGGAGGATAGAAGTGAGCTTAATGAAAGTTAGATTCCTTTCGCTACCTTTAAATCTGGATATAATGTGCCGTGTCGTTTCATTGATTTAAGGGTGACATTCTCCTGTGGAAGCACTGATGATTGTGTTCGCATATCGTGTATGGTTACTGTCTCGACCTGCTGGGTTTCCGCCAGCTCTTTTAGACTTTCTGCAGATGGATGCTAGCATTTTCCATTTCCAACCATATAATTTCCTGAGAAGGCGAGCGTTTAGGAATATAGTCAGTGAATATTTTAATATTCGGAAAATCAACCAAATTGTGGGGGCTCCAACATTTACGGCTCCAAATTGTGTGTTATGGTTTGTGAGTCTGTTTGGTGCTGAGCGGGACGTAAAGTCCCCACAGCGAAGCCCCGAGTAACACCTTCGGCGGGCCCGGCATGCTGGAAAGCTAGCATTTGCGGAGAGGGATGGGGTGGGTTCTTCAAAGTAACCCGTCTGGTCTCACCGGCGCACCATAAACAAAAAATCATTCCGGTTTGCAAAAGGGAGAGGGAAAGACTAGGAAATGGACGGGAAAGGAATACGAGAATAAAACGAAAAGTAAGGGAAGTAGCCAAAAAAAATTAAGTAAACAACAAGGGATAATTAAGTAACAAAAAGGGATAAAGAACTGAAAAGGAAAGAAAACAAACCAAGAAGGAAAAAAGTGGAAATTAAAAGTAAAACCAATGTGAAATATAGGAGGAGGGGGGGGAGAAAAGAAAATACCGAAAAGGAGAAGAAAAAATAAAAAAAATTACAAAAAAAAACCATGAGGGGGGGGGGAGGGAAGCCCAGATGCGGGGATTCTCTCTCCTACCTGCTTTGCAGTGGGGGAGGGAAGTCTGGTGTTAGCAACTCCCCCTAGGCCATGGCCCCATCCACCCTGTGACGTCTGGTGGCCCGACTTCTTCGACGTCCCTTTGTTTCCCTCGCCGTCACCACCTAAGCTGAAAGGTAAAACAATCTACAAGAGAGTGGCGGGGAAAATAAAGCAAGGGGGCCAGCGAGCAAAAGGCATTACTTCAGCATATCGACAGGTTCTTTAATGTAACTTTGTTTTAAAAAGAATTATTAAATCAGCATGTAAGGTGTACCGGGACTTACACTTAATAAGCCTATCAAGCTATAAAAGTTATTACTAATTCAAAGCTAAAGAAAAGTTTTTAGATATCACCAGTATGAATATAACCAGTATGACTTCAAAGAGGAAGAGCAGGAGCTCCTATATACAAGTAGTATCCTGACTTCGGCCGTGACTCATTAATTAAATTAGGACGCCTAACCTGGCCTTACAACAAGTTCCGCGAGAGTTCCCCACAAAAAAAACCATGGTTTCTTTCGGAGCAATTTGTCATGTCGTTTTGTTGAGCGAATATCTTACTTGAATCGTGGCCGATCACAAATGTTATACAATTATAGATATTAATAAGTTATCAAAAGGAATGAAATAACATCAATCATCCAACTGAATTCATTCTCTCGTATACTATCACCTATCTGCAATTTCAATAAATCCTAGGGGCCTATTAAATTCATTGCTTAATTACTATGTTTCTTCATGTATAAATTTTTATATACTGAGAAAAGGAAATTCATAATCATGCCGACAGTTTTCTCTTCATTTAACAAAAGTCTTCCACTAAGAAATTATATAGGAGATAAACTCGTTATATGAAACAAATTCTTTTTACTGTTTACGTGAATGCCGTTACTACTATTATTTTAATAATGATTTTTTTTCAGAATGTTACTTAGATTTTTTTTCAGAGGCAGTAAAACTTTGTCGGCGAAGGACCTCTTCGCTGGCCGTTACTCAATATGCCACTTTGTACTAAAAATGTTTAATATGCAAAAATGAAACCGCAAGTAGTTCTCAAACTCCTCTGGGATTTTCGTCTCACTTTATGTTCTTATTCCCTCTTTGGGAAACGATATGACTGTTAGGCGACTGCTTAGAAACTAAGCAAAACTTGAAAAATTTTTTTTCTATTCTTAATCCAAACTCAAATTTCGTACCCGTTCAGGTTGTCGGGTTTCGTCACTACTGGGCTCTTACTGATTTTTGCGCGTCGTTTGATCTTCCCGGACAAGTTGTCCCCGATTTTCCGTGAAGGAAATAATTGGTCCATACAAAATGTACTTACTGCGTGTAAGATTAAAAGTAAAGGAAGATTACTATGCTCTCTTTTATTTTCTTGCTTGATGTGATGTCGGTTGTAGTTTGCGATGGTCGCTACTGCTGTACTAGGAGTGGTTGCGGTTGTTTTCTGGAAGAAGACCTACTTCCTAAAATTGGTACGTTGGGGAATGCATCCGTCCCTGTAGTGCTAAAAGTATATTTTTTTATTGTTTCTGGATCTGAATGTTGTTTTCCCTTCCTTCACTTACCAACGAAACCTGGAATCCAACAGATTTTTATGATTCAATTTGCGACGAAAGCGACTTTGAGCCGCAGGCTCCTCCTAGGAGTTAGATTTTGTAACAGACATCGAGTTTAGGACTTGGAGGTGTCCTTGCATTTCACCGAATACCAAATTTTTGTCATTAATGTTGAGGGTATATTCCAACAAAGTAAGGTTACCTTTCTTTCCAGATTCGGCTTCGGTCCGCAGGAATCCAGGTCCGACCACCTGCTTCCTGGGTTAGACTTCTTTTTCACGGATGTGTTGAAATTTGCCTGGGATAGTTTTTCACCTTTTCCTCATTCACTGCACTCGTCACTAAAGTAGCCGCGTGGGGCTTAACTGCTCTTCAGCATAACGATAATCCGATCACTTCACACTGCGTCTGTTCGATTTCACTTTCACCGCAAGAATGTTATCGTCTGCGCCCGCAATCTGTGCTTTCCGCCGTCAACACACAGCAACACGAAAAGTAAATTTTTAGCTGTCCGTGTGATCTTCCCTCTCATGTTGCCTTTTCACACCTTCAATCTCCGTCCTGGTGGTAGTGGGCGTCTAGATCTTTCCCTTTATATTCGGCGGATCACGTCATTGCCTGCGACCAAAACCTTCGAAATTACAAGCCATGCACAAGAAGAAGAGCGAGAACATTGAACCCTTTTTTTATGAATGCTTTAAGATAGGCGAAATTGGGCTTATATACTTGGTCAGCCCATGTACTGAAGCGTTCATAAAAAACAGTTCATATGTTAGTGCTCAAGGTCAGTTCATGGCTTGTAGTTTAGAAGGTTTTGCTGCGACTCTCCAAATCGGCCACTGTTAGTGTGTATAGCGACGATTCCATGATGTATTGGTGACTTGGCAATTTCTCTTCCCAGTTGCCATATTGTGGGAAGTTCGTAGGGACGTTCTGGGAAGGGAGAACACGAATTCCCGGGACAGAAATTTCGAACCACGGCATACAGAACACAAGGCTCCAGGAAAACGGTCTTTGGTCGTGACGTCAGCTTGGCAAGATTTGTGGAAATTTAGAAAATTGAAGTAATTAACTGAACAAATAAGTAGTTAGTAGGAGTTTCCATTTATTTCTTAGCTATAATGCTCTGTAGTGAATATTCTTGCATATTTACTCATTACTATTATCGATCGTCTAACCAAAAATTTTTTTGGTGCAGTGACGTCACTTTGGCAAAATAGCTGACGTAGCATTCGGGAAGAGCATGCCCTATGCTCCCCATATCGTATTCCGAACTGAAGAGCGGAGCGCGTTTTGGGGAGAATCCCGTTGCCCGAGGAAAAGGGAACTTCTTGAGGAGGATTGGAATCCTTGAGGGGACGTGGAACTCCTGGCAGGTTAAAGGGATTTCCGTACGTATTTTGCCCATGGCAGTACCCTTGGACAATTTCAATTCCTTCATTCCTGTTGTGCCCATTCCACATGATTCTTGCTCGTTGGTCGGATCTGTCAGCTGTTACGGGCGGGAAAGTAACCACAACCTTTGACAGTGTTATGTCAAATTCCCGACTCACACGGGCGGCGACCATAACATGTGTCAATATCGATCATGTGCCTTGCAAAAATGTAGTTAGATGCTCAAAATCTAATTCGAAATGCTTCACTTTAAGAATTTGTTGGTCAACGCTGTTTCCCAGGAGTGCGTGGGTTAAAACATTCTCTATTGCCCGTTTTTCGGATGGATACATGATTTGCTTCCGTTTTTCTTCTGTGATTTCAAATAAACAAATTCCGGATTTTATAAGGTCATGCGGATCTTCGTATTTCCACGGAACCTCTTCCGAAGGTTTTAAATTCTGTGGCGTGTCCAAACGATGACTTTGCGATTTGAATCCTAACCACGATCCATGCAACAGATATCCTGGAACTAAGGTCGATAAACACGGGATTTCAGTTCCGTATCTTTGTAGAAGACGAGTAATTGGAGCCATATAATAGCTGGAATTTTTATAGTTAACTGGGAGCTCATTGAAACATCGTTCAGTCCTTCTTAAAGTAACTTCCACTGCTTGGCATTTTATCAAATAAATCAGTTCCCCTCTCGAGATTACTGTGTATCCACACCCAGAAAAATATTTACTAATAAATAAAGAAATTTAACTAAATCCAGGAGAAAATTTACTTGATTTCGAGCCTAAAAACCTAATTTTTACTTTAAAGATATTATTTTCCTAGATTTTAGGTAAGACAATTGGTACCAATTGTAGAACAAGTTTTCCTACATTTAAGAAAATATTGACTTAATTCAAGAGAATTCCGTTTTAGTTTTGAAAACTTGAACCTTTATATTTACGACTACATTCTTATAAATGAGTAGATTAGTTTCGCAAATAAAGTTAAACATATTTTAGGTTGTAAAATCAAATTTACTTATTCCAAAGAGCCTGATGGCTAATGTGGTAAAATCCACTTTACTAAAAGTAAATGTTCCTTTTCCTTATAGTCCAAGAGTAATAGTAACCATAGAAGTAAATAAGTACTCAAAAGTCGCATGGTCCTTTTTTCCTTGTATTTAGAATTAGGAAATCGAAGGAATAGCGGGAAAGTTAATGTCAACGAAAACACACTCTTTGTTTAAGTACAGTTTTACTTTCAAAAATTAATTTTAGTTCTAAGGCACTTGTTTCCATTTGCACTTTTGTATACTTTAGTTGGCGGATTTCTCAAATCAGTTGCCTTTATAAAATTATAAATATTAAGTTTGTTTCCCAAAGAAAAGCAAGCATAACGCTTTACAAAACTAAACACCTCAATTTTGTTGTACAAAATTTCCATGATTTCAAAGACTTGTTTACAAACTTGTAAATAATATGGCCAACACAATATTTAGTTCCACGAAATATAATTTCTTTAAAACAACTATATTCATTTACTTCAATGCAGTTAAGTGAAATCATTTTTTTCAAAAATACACTGTTTTGTTGATGATTTCTGCTAGGAAGTCTGACCCCTTCAGCTTTTCCAAAACGGCGGCAATCTTCAATGATTCTTCAACTGTATTATGCGAAGTTATTATTTCAAAACTTTGGGTATTGTCTAAATTAAAACTTTGTGCACCTACACCATTGTCTTCTGCTACCTCACAATTATTTTACTCTAAAATTTCAGTATCGTTTTCCTGTGCACGTTCTAAGTTACTTCCGCTTTTTTCAGCGTTTAAATACAAAGACACTTTGTCGTTGTTAATTGCAGACATTTTGTAGACATTCATGTAAGAATTTTATCACATGACGGCTATACACCTTAATTTTACATAAACATAAAGAAGGATAATTAATGAATGACTGTCAAGCGGGGTGAAGCGGACCACCCATATTTTTTGAATGTCCTTGCTTAAATTCTGACAATAATTGTAAAAAGTTACAACCTGGGTTACTTAAGCCTTTTTGCATCTATTTTATAACTTTTTACAAGGATATTAAAGAAATATGGGTGATCGGCTTCACACCGTTTGCGGAACATAAAATTCATTTAGAAAGAATGTCAGTAAATATTACAAGTTTTTACAAAAAGACATAATAATGGTGTGTTGATGAGAGTTCACGATCGTGACTTGGTAAAAACAAGAATTTTCACTTAAAGGTTTGTTCGACGCACAAAAATCCCCTTTCAAGTCGCACTCACAGTTCACAAGATCACTTAAGAAATTATATGAGTTTTCGACTGGTGAACTCGGTTGAAATACAAAGTAGATAAATTGTGGTACAATTATCGCGCAGCAGTATTTTAAAGATTTATGGAAAGTTAAAAAATTTCTAACCAAAAGCTCACGTGCAACTTTTGTTCAATATAACGGTACAACTATGATGACTGAATCTTGTGTTCGTGCGTACGAACCCGTTCTACTTTCGCATCTATTCAACGCAAAATTTCTCTTTCAGTTATGCACACTTAGAACATATTATATCCCTCGAAACTGCGACTGATTTGGTATAACTTCAGTCGTAAAAGGCACTTTTGTAATACTGCCTCACACATATCCGCTAATAAAACTTTACTACACCAAGAGCCAAGAGGCACCCTGCTTCTTCGCATGAAGCACACACATACCTAAAGATATTCTTCCTAAATGGAGCAGGCAGCTTCACTTGTAATCACGTGAATCTTTGTCTGCCGATAGCGAAAAGATTTTTCTTGGTGGTAATCAAACTTTTACTACTTTGAAGTAAATCGATGTGTAGATGCAATGCATTTTAGTACATTTATGTTTAAAAGTGGTAATATTGCTTTTCAAAAGTAAAATGGTTTCGATCTCAAATCAGGAAAAAAGAAACCCTCGAATTTAGAATTATAGCGTTAGAATTGTACAACCTCATTTCCTTAGCTTTAGTAAGCCAAACTGTATTTTAAAAGATTAATGTTTGATTTTGAAAACTTTTTACTTAAATCAAGATTTTTTTAGAGTTTTCAAATTAAGGTTAACTTTTCCTTCAAATAAGTTTACAAATTTTTCTGAGTGCAGGCTTCCGGAATCTCATAAAGGCAAATTCGGGTGGATAGTAGTGTACCACTGCAAGTTGAGTCCTTAAAACATCTCTCTCTAATTCACATCTTTTGTTTAATAGATGAATGTAAAGAGTTTCTAGCTGGGACTTAATATGGCGCTCAACATATACGAATTTTGAATTGAAGTAAACAAAGAGGTCCAGATTATCTTTTTTCGAGTTCTTAATCCAGTGATTTTCATTCTTGCCCTTTGATACTATCACTAAACGTGGATGTTCAATCTGGAAGCCTTTCTGTTGACGAACAAGTACAGATGTAGTGACCTGCAAGGCGAACACAATGTCACCAGTGGTGACTGAATATATTGTACGTGTAGTGTTATTAGTAATATCAAAATCTTGCAGCTTTGTTGCGTTGCCTTCATATAGGATGTCATAATTGAGTGCTTCACAGGAGGTATCAGGGATCATGTC
Source organism: Dasypogon diadema (assembly GCA_006980735.1). Lineage (NCBI taxonomy): Eukaryota > Metazoa > Arthropoda > Insecta > Diptera > Asilidae > Dasypogon > Dasypogon diadema. The sequence goes on along the minus strand of QYTT01077701.1, from coordinate 1,891 downwards.
CCAAAAGCTCATTCCATGCTCACGGTCTGCACATTTTCCCTTGGTATAATCATATAAAATTTGGTTTCGCAACACGACCTGGTTCTCATTTAGGTGTACCAGACTATCGTAGTCGATTATCGTAATCTCGATAGCTTGCATTGCAATCACGTCACTCCAAAAGTTAGATCCAAAGCTGAATGAAGTTCCCTTATAGTATCCAGTTGTATCCACGACTCCAGCTATGACTTTGGAGTATCTTGAAGACGAATTAGCTTTAATGTGAGTTATAATTTTGTTATTCTGGATCTTACGTATTCCAAGTCTATGAATTTGTAAACATTCCTCTTTCGATACATCCGCAAAGAATGTGCTTAATCCTCCCGGAACTAACGAAAGAGGACTGAACATTCCGCAGTAATATACTGACTGCAGTATACTTATTTTACATTGGTAAACATGTGTTGGGGCGATATCATTTAGTTGTAGTAGTTGTATGACTTCCTTTTCTTGGGAAATGTTCCCCACGTGAACGTTGCATTGTTCTACGGCTAACGAAGAGATTCGTGTTTGATTTATTCTTTCATGGCCACAGTCGTAAGCAATGATAGCTAGGGCAATTTTTAAAGTTGCTAGTTGAAGTAATAGTGTCCGCATTTTTTGCTAAAGGTACACAGAAAGAAATACAGTAGATATATCATCTAAATTTTTTAGATGATTTTCAGCCTCCGAATATCTTTAGGTGAACCAACTATTTAGCGGTAGGTGAAAATTTGTTCCATCAAATTAGAAATATCTCCTGCAGAGAACAGGTGAATCACCTACAACGGATAGTAGGTGATTTCTCAACTAACAGTAGGGGAATTATCGACAGTGGAAAGTAGGTGACTTCTCGACTAGCAGTAGATGAATAATCGACAATAAATAGTAGGTCATTTTTCGACTGTTAGTAGGTGAATGATCGACAAAAGTGGTAGGTGATTTTCAGTCAAGGAATAGGTTAATTACCTATAACGAACAGTAGCTGATTTGTCGACTAGTAGTAGGTGAATGGCTGACAAATAGCGGTAGGTAAAATACCTAGAAAGATAGGCGATTTTTATGAATTTTTAATAGGGTATAACAGAAGAATTTGGTGAATAACAATTAGGGCATGTGAAATGGATACCTGAAATGATGCCGAAAATTAGTAAAAGTGTAAATAATACATACATTTAATAATTCTTTAATTTTTTTATTACTAGAAAAAATATATATATAGAAAAATATATATATATGTGGGATTTCCACAGTGGCTATGTCTAGTGTTAAAACGACAACAACTCTTGATTTTACTTTGGAAAACAACTTTAATGTACAATGCGCTTAGAGACTACGTCTTCAGCTTATAAGAACTATGAACAGACTGAGTATGAGAACAGATACTCAACTTAGAGTGTTAGAAGCGTTGGAAGGTGTTGCCAGATCTCAGATATCTCGGAGGTCGTGTTCCCACATTCGGCCCTCCTGACAAATCATTCGTCCCGGATGATTGATCTCGACCCCACTTCTTCATGCCATCTGCAGCCGCCGTGGTAACATTTGGCCCCTCGTGGTCACCAACCTTTTCCACTGCATATCTATCATGTCTTCTAACTTCGGTGACCCTATAAGGTCCCAAAAATTTTGGCTTCAACTTTAAACCACTGCCGAATTGTGTTCTTCTTATGGCCACTAGATCATTTAACTTATAAACGTTTGCCATTTTCCTCTTCTTGTTGTAACTGCGATAATTCTCTTGCTGAATTTTAGAGATATTACATTTAGCCTCCAACCTAATAGCAGCTCGTTCTTCTCCCAACTCCTCCACTATATCTTCTTGTAACATTTCTTGGAGCTCTAATACATCGTTCGTTCGCATATCCAGTCCGGT
>QYTT01077686.1:0-14204 GCA_006980735.1 Dasypogon diadema | reverse complement strand
ACAGAGTAAAAAGCCACCATTAATTTTCTTTCAGAAACTGAATCCAGTTTACAATGCAAAACGAAGGATTAAACATTTTCCCAGTCGCAAGTAAATAGTCTGAGATATGAAGACAGCGGACAGCTTCAAACGTCTACGGAATCCATAAATACGACCCACCACCGAATTTATATGATCATTCCTCGAATACGCATGTCAAGTGTGGAGCCCGTTTTACTCATCATATTCTGATAAAATCGAATCTATCCAAAGAAAATTCACCAGGATCTTATTATTCAAAATGGAAGGCTCTACCTTGGAGTACAGAGATAGGCTGGAGAAATTTGGGTTAATATCTTTGGAAAATCGTAGGTCTTACTTGGATAGCACTTTTTTGTTTAAGATAGTAAACAATCTATTTGATTGCCCTGATCTGCTGCGTGGGATAAATTTTAATGTACCTTGCCGTACTTCTAGACATGTTAACACATTTAGATTACCCACCAGCAGAACTAATATAAAAGAAAAATCTCCTATTGTTAGGCTGCAAAAAATGCACAACATTCGCTTTTGTCATATGGACTTATTTAACGGTAGCCTTCAGTCTTTTAAAAAGTCTGTTTTGAATGAGATCAATCAATTAAATTAATTTAATTTCCTTCCTCTCATGATGTAACTTACCCATGTATACTTACCATGCCTCTTATTTCTTTTTATTTTATTTATGTATTTCTCTTTTTTTTCATTTGTTTTCACTTTTCTTTTCCTTTTCATTATTCCTTCATTTTTCATTTTTTTTTCTCTCTAATATTGCGTTTTTCTTTTCATATATAAGTAGTTTTACTTTTATTTCATTTATTTCATCAGTCTATTTAATATTCTCATATTTAATCCAACTTATTATTCTCTTTTTCCAATATTATATAACACTATGAATATGCTTTACTAATTAGTTTATAATTTTTTACTTACTTTTCCTACTTTTGTTTCTTATGATTATTTTAGTTTACTATTTTTAAATTTACACTATTATATTTCCATGAACTCTTCTCCTTCTCTTGAATTCTTCCTTTGAAATTGATTAAATTGTTTCGCTTTAGCGGTAGTATGTAAGTGGACTTTGTCTGTATACTATCGAATTAACTTAATAAATAAATAAATAAATAAATAAATTCCAAGTTAGGGTGCTATTGAGGATGACACCGAGACTCTTAGCCTTAGACATTAAAGAGATATTGATCGAATTAAGAGAAACTGAGAGTAGACGAGGTACATGAAAAAAAGAGTGAGCACTCTTATGAATATGAGAAGTAAAAAAATTGTTTTAGTCTGTTAAGATCCCGATCACAGTTTGTGTAGGCAGATTAACCATCACCAATCTGGATAAGGTTATTCCAGAGTACTTTATGGGGCAAATTAAAATATTCACAAAGAAGTTTTTTTTACCATTTTTGATATGGTTACTGGTAGCATTTCTTAATGTACGAAAGCCAGTATACTATATATGTGATCCACTTGATTTCCAGCGAGCATAAATCTTATTCCGCTTGGAAATTAGCCTATAGATATTTCTAGAGAACCAAGGGACCGAAGCTCGAAACGTATTTCTTTAGCGAATGGGAACATGATGGTCGAAGACATTAGAAATATCATGACAGAATGAAGATAACTTAAAATCAATGGAAGGTTCGAAGTGGATGAAACTCCAGTCAGTACTTAAGAAATGAGGGCTTAGGATGGGAACATTTATCGATATGTAATCTCTGTAAGGCAGATGTTTTTAGAGTTCCGTCGAGTCGAAAAATATTAATGCCATACTTGAGAAAGAAAAGATCATGATCAGAGAAACCGATTAGTGATATATGGTTAGAAAAGGGGACCAGATTGGGATTGCTAACCTATTGTTAGCAAGTCAAGTAGGGAGAGATTATTGCCAGAGAAACACGTCGGAAGACTATTCATAGTATGGAGGTCAAGAGCCAGTAGTGATGACTGACAGACTGACTTGAGTTCTGGAGCAGATCAATATTCCTAGGAACCATTTCCTCTCTCCATTTCCAGCGTCAAAAATAGAACATTACATTAAAATAGTATTAAGTTGACCTCGAAGTGACCTCTAAAATTAAAGCTGGATGGAACTCTAGCTTACGTCCAAAAAATGTTTCCCCGAAACCTTTACTTTTCGAGATATTCTGCAGCCTCTTTACATTTTCTGTACAAAGTACAGAGTATTTTATAGAAATTTGCTACAAAAAAGATATATATTGTAAATATTTTTACGCGAAATAATTTTTTATTGGAATACAGATTACGTATGGTATATCATTTTGTATTGACACTGGAGAATTTTCATCTAATAAATAAGAAATTGAAATTTTGGTATATGGTTGCCATATAAAAATTTTAATTTCTTATTTATTATATGAAAAGGAGTTGTTCGATTCGGCTCATTTTCTACCAGGATGTTTAAATTTTACTAGAGTATCGGTGTGCCGAATTTTATCTATCTATCTCGAAGCATTTTAAAGATGGATCGATGAATCTTGCAGGACAGAAGGCAAGTCATTGATAAAGAGGCAAAAAAATAACGGACCAAAAACAGACCCCTGGGGGACACCTCTTCAACGGTAAGGAAATTTTGTCATTGACCCTGACAGATTGGCTCCGATTATGTAAAAGGCTCTTGCTCAACTTAATTGCAGAAGGTGCGAAACCAAACTGTTAGGATAGCTTATACAAAAGTTTGTCATGCGAAATCGAGTCAAATGTTTTACTGAAGTCAAGAAGAACAACTATATCTAACTGGTCATCGTCTAAGGCGTCTCTAATGTCGGATGCAACCTTGAGCATGGCTGTTTCACAGTTGTGATGTGAGCGAAAATCCGACTGCCACTTGGAGAGAAGATCATTTTGACAAAGATAGGATGTAATCTGGGTATACATTAACTTTTCTAGAACCCTACCAAGAAAGCAGAGTAGACTAATTGGTCGAAAATCCGCTGGCTCAGATGACTAACGAGATTTGAGGATGGGTATAACTAGAGGACAAGGTAGATGGAATTCAGAAAAGTTTAGGCAGGAATTAAATATACGTAATAAAATATGGGAGATAAATGGTAAAAACATTTTGATAAACCCTGGGAGAAAGATCATCGGGTCCAGTAGCGTTCGATTTAATGCTAGTAATGGCCGTTAAGACCTCACATATATCCACACATCTAAACGCAAAGCCATCATTATTGCTGTTAAGGATATTAGAGTGTAGAAGATGATCGGAGTTAAATTCATTGCACCGCGGTAATGTAAACAACTTGTTCAAGACATCCGCGTCAATATCACAATCAGAAGAACACTGTCCATGAACGCCGAGTTGTTTCAAGTTATTCCAATGTTATTTATAGTTATTTCTTAGAGGGTAACCTGGGGTCTAATTAGAGCGCTGGGTTTTATATTTCTAATGACCAATCTCTGATCCAGTGAATTTAAAACGTTTGGGAAGGAGATCTCTCTCTGCGATCAAGCAGTGAATATCTCGTGAGAACCAAGGGCATCCCCCAATCTGCTTGCTGCATACCCGAAGCAGTATATATTTATCGTATAGATATTTTATGCGTTCAGTTAAGCATTCAACTTTCTGACTTACGCTAGTAAAGTTAAAGACGTCTTCCCAAGGCATCATCATACACTCGTCATATAGACTGTCGTAGTCGACAGTTTTGAAATCACGATAAGTGAATGAAGTTATAGCACTAATAGGACTAACAGCTAGATTATACGTTAAGTAGATAAAGTAATGGTCAAAGCTACTCGGAGGAGAAATTTGCTTTACAAGCATTACGAAAGCAGTGTCCAATGTCAAGAACAAGTCAAGTTGAGAAGGATACTGAGTGTTGAAAAAAGCCGGTAAGGAATTTGCTTTAACTAGACTCAAAGTCTGCAGAAAGTAATTGAAGTCATCTGTACAGGCATTATTAACTAGAACATTAACATTAAAATCTCCACCAACCACCATATTACCACAACGAGGGGAAATATCTTCCAGAGTATACTGGAAATGACTAACAACATCAAGAGTGAAACAATTTCTTAACACAATACGCGGACAGACAGATAGATGGACAGACAGACACACGGACATGTATTAAACGATTTCTTTTCTTCTTCCATAAATAGTAATATAGTTCATTTCTGTGAATCGTGATTATTTGTATGCGTTAACGTTTGCTCAAAGCTATACTACCCTACATCTAGGGCATAAAAAAGTAAATCAATCAATATCGTAATTTCACTACTTACCCTCTGCGCCGTGAGAATACTTTGTTACCATAAATCACACAAAATCTAAAATTGTCCACATCCAAATCCCCTGTTATCCATTAGTATGACACAATTACCTCAGTTTTCACCCAACTTATGTAATCCCCGTCCGATACCAATCACACAGCATCCAAACATTTCCGACGAAAACGAATGACTGTAATGATTAGGCAGTTTGACACAGAATTGACATTACTTCTATTTGCTGCCTGCAACAGAAGTTGAATAGTAATTTCTTTTTCTTTTTTTGATTCTTTCAGGATGGAAAGACTCAATTCTTTCGCTCCCCAAGAAGTGGCTTTCTACCACAGAGAGTACAGATGAATATGGATTTCCTGAGGTAAGTAAATAAAAGACTATATAGGTAAATAAACCAGTATGTATGTACAAAGGAGGAAATCTTAAGCATTTCCCGTAACGTGTTTTATGGTTTTACTTAAAGATTTCACAAAATCTGATATCAAAACCGTCAGCCCCTTTAATATAAATTAGGCCTTTGAAGAGTGAAATTCCCGGCTTGACATTAAAATTCAAAAATCGTTTCACTGGAGGAGTTGTAGAGATGCCTATATCTGGCTAAATGTAACGAGAATACCCTTGGGATATCCAAAATGTTTCTGCAAATGCAAATGTTTGACACTAATACAATAACGAAAGCTAGCAATCCCTTGAAAACTCATGGGATGTCCCATGGGGCACCATCCTATGCGCACTTGACTGGAGTATTTTTCTAGGCTTTCCTTCATTGAGGGTTGTTTTATGTCTGGCTGGTACAAAAAGGGGGATACATTCATGAGATAATTCCTTTTTTGCCTCCCGCTTTTCCTTCCTAACAAACAGAGCTAGGAACAATGTTCGGTTGTGTTTCTGGTCCTTGACGCTTTTGACACGTTATTTGTACAACTAATTAGAACAAATACTCGTTGATTTAACATTTTTGCTACCATTTCAAAGAAAACGAGAACTGGGAAAGACCGAAGCGATGCATCCTCTTGAATTTTGGTATATACGACTATACGATCGATTTGTGAAAATGTATCCCGCAGGGCACGAGTGCGCAGTCTGTACACACCTATGTCACACCTGTTATGGATAATGTAACATAGATGTTGTGTCTCATAATTTAATCCAAATGTTGTGACGAGTGATTGATTGATTTTAGCCTATTTTAATTGGGTGTTGCAGGATATGTTACCTTAGTTCAAGGGTTGTTCATTTTCATAGAAATAATTAGATTTAATTGAAATTATCGCACAGCAGTGCTTGTAACCATTTATTTAACCATTTTTAAAACAGTAATATATTTTCACAGACTTAAGCGCTTAATTAAACACACAATTTAAATATTACTAGGAGACCGCTGTGCAATTGCACAAATTGAAGGTATATGAGTGACATAACGTATTTATATGTTCCCTTAATTTTCACCTTAAATTTCAAAGCGCGTTTTTTTCAGAGGTGTCCCCTGTAGGCTTAATCCTCCCATGCAAGAAAGCAATAAAAAGATACTTGCAAAATATTTTACCATGCAGAAAAATTAAATGAATAAAGTTCCAATAAATCCATGTATTGCATATTTATCGGTGGAAAACACCGAACGTAACACCAAAGTTACCGAAGAACGCAACCCCAAAGTAATGAACACAACCCCGAACTGATGCGGATTAGTGTTGCCATTATAAAATTTCAAGAAAAGCTCGATGAAACTCCATATAAAAAAGCGGCTGAAATACGGAACCGGGAGCTTTCTTTGTATAATTAATATATAGATAAGAGGCTCAGCACCAATAAGATAAATTAAAACATATTAATTATACTATATTAAATTAAATTAATTGCAGTGAGGGCTGCTCCAATCAATTCTGGCAAGAACGTAACTTAGGTACACTTACGGACTCAAATTCTCAGATTAAATAGAAAATAAACTTTTTCCAATTTGTCTTTTATCACATTTCCACTCAAAAGCTTCAATTATATTAGTGCGGAAAAAATAATTCGCCAAAAACTCTGTTCATGAACACACTCCATTCGAAAGCAATTTTTTTTTATTTAGGAGATAGAAGAAATCTAATTTATAAACGAAGTGCCGGAATCCCGTAGTACAGTATCGACCAAAAACCCCTCTTTCTGGACTGCGAGGATATCAGCTCGAAGTCGCCTGCCACATAACTTCTGGCTGGGACTCTCGGTTTTTTGCGCGGAGAGTATCTTCCAGAAACCCAGTGGCACACGCTCTCCAGGATCAGTGTCACTATGCTACTCGGTGATAGTCGGCCCAGATCCGATTCCACAATGGTATTCCCAACGTTTGTTCTATCATTTTTGCCGTACAGATACTCCGGTAAATCAGCCCTATCAATCTCAAAGATGTAATTCCGAAAACACCGTGTCCGCTTAAGAAATCTGAAGGGTGATAGGTCACTTCGCCATTTCCTGCCAATTCGCGATCCGATCCGTGAAAGTAATTGGACAGTTCACCATTCTTTTTCCTCCTTATCTCACAACTATTTCCATCTACTCAACGTGTGAGATCTATCCTTGCTGGCCTGTTTCCGATAGCCAGTTTTCAGCCTTTATAGCGTGGATAGCTTTTTGAAATTGCTTCCACGTATCTATGAGCAAGCGACGTTTGTTCAATTTCGAACCGTTGGTATTTGCCATAATTCTGCACAGGTACGAGGTTTTGGTTTCTGCCTTGTCCGTCGGACACGAATCTGTTGTTGGAAGGTGAGTTTAAAGTCAATCATCACTCTCTTATGGCTATTCGCCATTCCCTTCAGGAGCAGGACATTCTATTTTTGTCACGGCCAGAAGCAATCTGTGATAAGCCATCCACACGTTTACCCCCCTTATCATCTGGTTTAGCCTGAGATAAGTCAACTCAAGCACGGAGACCACGATCAAAATGGTGATATTGCTCGCTTACTCCACCAGGCGTGTCTCCTACGGCATATGAAGCCACAGAATGCTGTCATAGTCGGCATTTCAGAGGTTTCAGCAAAGACTCCTATACTGCCCCTAGGATGGTGGGAGATTCTTTCAGAAGTGATATACGCAGATATACGGCAGCCTCTTAGTAGGACTAAGCGTGATATCTGAGGGATATATATATCTATACATATCATGCCTTCATGGAATACCCTGGCCTACTCAATCTAGAGTATGAGACTCAGTGAGTCCCAGCTTCTGCCGAAAGTCTCTATAACAAGTTTTTACGTAATAAGTCTCTGATTCAGGTCAAACGCTTTCTTTAAAATTTACAAATACTGCTAGTATGATTTGTTTACTATCTATTTTTGTTTTTCAAAATGCTGTTTCACACGAATGAGTCTTTCTAAACCCAAACTGTTCCATCGCTCCAAAACCTTTTCACGTGTCTTTTTCATGTTTATTGGTTTACTGACTTTATACTTTATAAATTTTTTCCCTTTTGTATCGGAATTATAAAAAATTCTTTTCAGATTGCAAGAGAAATACCAATTATTAACGACGCATTTATTACAGCTAACTTTATAGGTCGGTCCAACCACGTCTACGCATTCTTTAAAAATATTCACACTGTTGTTCACTCATGCCCCAACATCCTAGATATTTGATATTTATCCCATTCCGGATATGACGATCTCAATCGATATTGAAGACAAAACCAGTATTTTTCACGAATTGAAATCATCAATTCGGATTGCGGATACTCGTATTGTCAATGATGGAATTGGTACCGATGCTTATATTCTATATCGTAATTCTTAAATCTGAGGCAATTACCTTTGATATCTAATCTTTCCCATTTCATAAATGCCGTAAGTTATTCTCTTTAAAAGTAAAGGTATAGGCGTGAAAATGACATCGCAATTCACAAGGGTGTCTCCATGGAGAAATATGTATGTAAATCTCTGAGGATTACGTTAGAGAAGTATTCACATCAAAACAAGTATCCCTTTGAAGGTAAAATTTACACAATTTCATTGTATTCAAAATACAAGGGGGAAATTTTAATCCCTGCGAACACGATACGGACTCAATTCGTATATTGTAATGAATTCTAAGTTATAGGTATGTATTAGTAAATTTAAAACTTTTGGTTCACATCTCAAATACATATCTAAGAACGCATTTTCAAACTACAAATCATATCTTTCGTATAATTTTAAAGTTCTCAAAGGGAAATTTGTCTAAATAATTTGTAAAATCTTGATTTTAAATTAAGGGAATTCAACCTATCAAAGTTTCTCTAGTTAATAAAATAATAAGAAGGGGGAATAAGTACTTTGTAAGTAGAGAAGTAGAAGTAAGCAACAAATAAGCAGATTTGGAAAATACTTTGAAACTTAAATTGCCGTCAGATCCATCACTAGAAGTTGAACGGCTAAATTTGAGCTTAGGGGGTTCAACTTTCTTTCGTTGCTATTAGAAGCTCTTGTCATATTCCCTACTTTAACCTGTCAAGGAGAAATTTACTTTGAAGAGATAATTGAAATATTAGAAGATATATTCCTTACCTAATTTTTTAAATATTTAATGGAAGAGATAAATGGAGTAAGTCTTTAGAATTTTTTATATTATATTTTCTTAAGTGAGCAATTCCGTTACGGTTTATAAGTATTAACATCGAAATCAATAAGAAAGTATAAAATAGCTAAAAAAAATTAACCTATCTACAACTTATTGTGAGTTTTGAACATCATAGCAGCAGATTTCTCACTCTATTGTCAGTAAAAAAAAATCCACCAGTCGTAGCCGGTGATTAGAACTAGGGTCGACAAAATGTGGATGATTGCAAGGAATCATCCACCCCGATTACAGTATGTGGAAGGCTACTTAAATTTCCAAGTGCGATCTGAACTATAGCATCTTTCGAAATTTAAGCCGTTTCCCAAACTTGTGCTCGGAATGTATCGCTAAATCAAAGTCAGAAAATATTTAAAGGCAGATCCAATGGGCACGGAAGGGGAGATCATCAATAGGCCCAAAGCAAAAAGGTGCAAAAGACACTGTTATGGAAACTCTGTATGGGTGAGCGGAACTCGGCTAGGCCTCATGCTCTAGACTGAGCAGACCAGGGTGCTCCATGAAGACACCACGCTCGGCACTATTGAGAGGCTGGTGGATGTCGAAGAAACCCTCATTCCAGAGAAGATCCCTCGCCCTAATGAGAGGGGGGACTGGTACGAAGATCCCATACGAACCCTACCAAAATTAGGAGAGAGGGATGCTGACATGCTGGTGCTGTGCTGAGCCCTCTGTCCTTAAATACAAAAAGGCTTGGTGGGCCTCCCATCCTTAGCTATGAGTACATCTCGCCCACGATGTTATTCGATAAAGCCTCAGCTGCAGAGAGATTGAACGGCTAGGAGGTTTGGAGTTTCAGCTGGATGCGTTGATACTCCTATGTAAGATCAGGAAACGCTAAGCCTCCCAACAGCTCAATCACCCAACAGCTGAGGCTGTAAACGTCCCATGCTCTTATAACATCTACACAAGTTTCTTTCTCTATGACAGCAAGTGTTTGGCAAATATTGCTGGCAAGAACGAAAATAACCTCACATTTGAGTTTTGGCGTCCAGTTTACTGTCTTATTTTGAGCTCTGCGGATCATAGTAAATTCGACCAATACTAATAATCTTCTAATAATTTACGTAGATCAGCGTGGTACATATTGACTGTTTCTACAGATACAGTTAGTAACTTCTTAAACGTGGTACATGCGCCTTTGTCATCAGTCAATAGGATTGTGGCAATTCCAGAAGAAGCTACAGGCTATTTTTCCAGATAATATTTTCCACGCTGGCAAATTTTCAGTGACAAAAACTTTTTACTCATTGACATCGTACGGAAATATCTGCATCGTGTTCAATGTATTGTTGGATCAACAATTAGAAGAACTTTATTTTTGGAAACTAGTAAGTCACATAATACGGTTTTTTGTTTCTCGCGTTTGGGTCGAGCCAGAACTAAATTTATTGAGAATATCACAAGTACTTATATGCTACACATAAAACTTCTTATTACGAATTATAAACTAAATGAAAAAAAGGTTTTTCATATGTAGCGGAAAGTGTTGCCACATATTAATTAATTTTTTTTATTTATTTTACTCATTTTATAAGCTTTTATTTTATACCCCACAAGATGATACAAAGACAAAAATGTGATTTGAATTTTGTATTTAAAGTTTTTGTTACTAAGTATAACTATCTTAAATTTCAAATCCCTACGTCGCATAGTCTCTGAAAAGCCTCGATGAGAGCTCAGAAACACGAACGTTTTTCTCCGACCTTCTTCGTTTTTAGTCCCTTTACTTCACCCTTTGTGATAAATCCAAATAAAATCCTATCCTATGTTTAAACGAAGTTTGTTTTGAAATCTAAATGAATATAAAAAATAAAGACAGCAATTCTAGCTCATTAAATAGATCTTCCCCGTCAATATCCGATCTATTTTCATGTATAAACTTTTTTTCTAAGTTGAGACATTGTGCTTTTTTTGATCTCTGTCCAATGTCCTCCAACTGTCAATTGTTACACTCTGGCTTGAAATAAACAATTTTGAATTACGTTAAAATTGTATTGAGTATATTTATCAAAGAATTGTATGAATATACTAGATACTATAAAAAGAAATATAATTTTGCTCAAACCTTACTCACTCGTTCTTCGAATGGTTGGATTTCCTCCTCAGGGATGCGTTGCCTGCAAGACAAGTGAATAAATACTGTAGGAAATAAATACATGAGATTTACCTTGTGTGTACGTCCTTGTATTCTCTTGAATACGACTTGATTCTGCAATTGATCTTTTCTATTCCAGGCAACAAGTACTTGGCCCTTGAAGATGACGAATTGAGCTTCGTTGTCCGTTCTAAGAGGACCTAAAACTATACTTGGTGGTAAAAGAAGGTACCCTTACCTGGCTGACCGCATCATGTTCTTCCCTTGGTCACAATTCTTGCGAAATACCTGCGAATTATGCATGGAATTTTCCCCCTATTAAGCATATCGAGAATACTTACCTCTGTGCTGATGCTGTGAAGCAGTCTTGAGGGAATAAATTCACCCTGAAATTTTTCCCTATGAAGCTTATCAGAAATACCTACCTGTGAAGACTGTGAAGCCGTCTTGATCAGATAAATTCATCTTGGATTTCCCTAGGAATAAGATTAGTTAAGTTTTTTTGTTAGATTGTAAGAACAACTGATTTACCTGGGTTTGTCACGATGGTTGTAAAACAAGCGAGGCCATGCACACCTTAGCCAAGATTTTCTTACCTGAAATGGCAGGGTAACACTTATTAAGATACTAATTAAATCGAAATTAAATGAAAACTTACCTGAATTAAGCTTCCTCCTCTGATTTCTAAAAAAAAATTACTACACTTAACCTCACTGAACGAAAACTTACGTATTCCATGTTCTCGGTAAATTAAGTCGTATCATTGGATTTTGCCCAACCCGAGGAAAAGGCCGAACCGGAAAACTATGCCCTAAGAAGAAAATTTAAGAAACTTTGCAAAATTTTCTAAGGCGACGGACAGCTGTCAAAAAAAATTTTTTAACGCAAACTTTTTAAAAAAAGGACCGAGTAAAATTTTTTTAAATGCAGCAAATGAAAATATGGAAAATTAGGAACATTTTACACCATAAAATAAAAATTTAATATTAAAAAATTTGAACCGATTCGAAACGGTTCAGAAAAGATTGGAAAGTTTGAACAAATTTTGCTCAAAACAGTGGTGAAACTTCCAATAGTGGGCGAATTCACATATATATCCTCTCCTTGGTACGTGAAGGGCCTCTTCCAATGCGAAAATTTGCAACTTGAAATTGTGCAGCATAAAGTGCTTTAGAAGAAAAATAAAATTTGAAGAGTTACAGTAAATTAGTTTAAAAGAAGGAAGATAGAAGGAAAAAAGGAAAAGTGAGGAAAATCCAGACAGCAGAAGGTAAACTGAAGGAAATAAAGGAGTAAGCAAAGGAGACACAGCGGAAGAATTTAAAAGGGAAGAAGAAAGGAGGCCTAGCCAGGACGCGGAGCAATTAGAACTAAAAAGAAAGATAAGTATTACCCTTTCTTTTCTTATTTTTATTTTTAATTGAATTTTCCTTGTGAATAAAAGTGTTTTACTCAATTGTGCACTGCCTTGCGGGTTATTCGATAGCGAAAATTGTGGATGAAGTTTAGCGCTCTTGTAAAAAAAGCTGAAGTTTAGTTTTGTGTAATAAATTTTAAGTTGAAAGTTGGGAAATCTTGTGTTTTCCTTTTCCCGCGAAGAAAAAAAATTGTGAGTGCGGTGTAACGTGTAGGTTCGCGTGACGCCCTTTAAATTCATGACCCCAACTCTTCTCCTTGCTAGCCGGCGCAACATCAGCGTACCAGTTTTGCAAAAATAAAAACTTGTTGTTGTGTTCTGTTAATAAATCGAATCTTTTAATTGTAAGATCGCCTTATCAAGTAGCAAAAAATAAAAATTTACTTTAAATTTTGCTTTCTGGTCTAATATGGGCTCATCTGCAGCCTAGTAATTAAAATGTCTTTTTCGGGGACGTGGACGAACAGTTTCGGTGAATTCAGGTTCACATTCTATTCTTTTTTTGGCAGAGTCGGGATTCTTGTTATTAATGTTCGTTGATCTAAATTGGCTTGTACAAGTCGCAAGGCGAATGTGCCGAAAGTTGCATGAGGCGTATTTTGTAAACAATATTGGTGCCCAATCTTTATAAGTATAATAAATGCTTGTTAACTGGTTACGCATAGTATGTGTAGGTATAAGACAATCGGTGCACCCCCCAAGACTCTGCGACCGGGTGCCTTTGCACCACAGGATAAAGACGGCCCTGGGCACAACGAAAAAGAGCATTACAAGGTCGACGCAATAGCTACGGTTTTTCAGCAGCAGAGTACAAAGCTGTCATACATTAACTGGGTGAAATTAAATCGGTTATTTTACAGAGTTAATAAGTTCACTCTCTTATATAAGTTTTCTGCAGGAAAATAGATGGCGCTTATTGAAAGCTTTTGTTTTAAAATATTGATTTTGCGCTCCACGGCAATTAAAATAAACACAAACGTGAACAAAACTAACATTAAGTTTAATTTCAAATTAATAACGTGTTACAGTCCCGAAGTATGTTTGTACTTAACTGTACTGTCAGTGCTATGTCCACTCTTCGAACTATGGTGCTCCTGAAATTTTTCATTTTGCAGGCAAAACAACCTGAGGGCCGGTGCATACTCACCTCAAGCCACGCTGTATTAGGTCTCGCCTGAATTTTGACAGTTCGTTACTGGCGGTTCAAATTGAGGAAATCCATGTGATGTGGACTTCGGTCTAAATTTTGAGAGTTCGCTGCTAGCAGGTTGTACTGAGGAAATGCTGTACTTGTCGACGCAATCTTTGCCAATCCTTATGCTGCCGAAACGTAGAGAAGAGGAACATCTAAAGAAATGGAAGGGTGTACTGAGGAAATGCTGTACTTGTCAACGCAACCTTTGTCAATCCTTATGCTGCCGAAAACATAGAGAAGAGGGACGTTTAAGGGAAATGGAAGAGAAGAGGAACGTCTGAAGAGAATAGAAGGTTACACTGAGGGAATTCTGTACTTACCATGTGAATTTTTATACTGCTGTTGATGCAATTGTTTGGCATCTTAATATTGCCGGAATCCTACAGAATAGGGACATTCGAAAGAAAGGTCATCGATCATCCCTGAGTATTCGCTATTGGAAAGAATATGTACCCTGCCGTAAAAGTTGTAACATAATTATATAGCTCTTAGCTGTTAGTCGCTTTGCTTTGAAATATTCAACAATTAGGAATTTATAAATTGTATTAGAACTTTATTTAAATCGATTACAAGCCGTAGTTGTAGAGTTTATAGCCGCTAGTTTTCTAGTCTCTTTATCCGATGATTTT
>QYTT01077677.1:0-18957 GCA_006980735.1 Dasypogon diadema | reverse complement strand
TATCTATTGTCCAATTATGGGCTGGGTATCTTTACACGTGGACTTTTTCACTCAAGTGTATAATGCAATTTCCCTTCTTATTTTATTCTTACGTAAGAAAGGTTGTGCTTTTGAAAGGCTCAGGAATACCTCTCTAAAAATTATCTTGTGTAAAAAGCAGTATTCATCTCGAGGTAAAAAGGAGCTTTAAAAACGATATAGGTATGTACCTACATATTATTAATGTCAGGAAACGTCTTAAAATCAAATACAATGACTTGATTAGATAAAAGGCAACCTCGTGTACTGCATGTTTTTTGTCTGGAAGAAAGTACTGGATACTCTATAGGATGCAGTTATGGGAGTGGTTAAGGCTTCCAAAATGTCCAAATTTTGAAAGGCCTACCTACTTTAAAAAAATACCGTCCAACTTTATTTAAGATACTCTAAAATTACAAGTCAGCTCTTGTTTATCTTTTATTGCATTGCTTCTGCCGCTTGCCGCCAAATTTAAAAGAACAACAGTGGTCCAAAGAGTGAACTTTGTGGTTGCTCATGGATGTTTGCAGCGAAGACATACAGCATTTAAACGTCATAACCAAATTTCGTGCTGTTTATTAGTTTGGATAGTAATATCCATTAAGAAGTTCAAGTCACAAAAAAAGGTTGAAGTCCCATTTCCCTCTGATTAAAATTGAAATACGTGCAAAATACCGTACCATAAAATTTTAATCTATCTCAAGTTATCACACGACTGGAGAGTATCTCGAGTGAAGGCAACAAAAACAAAAAACCACAAATCGTAGCTGACTTAGAGAACGTCGCAAAGTCAAGATCTGCCAGAAAAATAACCGAATTAATCTAATCACAATGACACCGCAGATAAATTGCTTTTGAGACCGAAGCAGCAGAAAATGAAACCGCATCCGATTTCCTGCGCTCCAACCTCCAACCAAATCAAAGAAAAGTTTCCTTCAATTGCCGAGATAATGGGGAATGGGGCAAACCAGATACTCCTCAACGGAGATAAGTGGCGCAGAAGACAAATTTCAAGGAAATACCCATCGGTGCCCTACGGTAAAGATGGATGTCTAAGAATCGGGAGTAATTTCTTAGAAAAGTTTGGTGCGGTCATAATTCATCGCATTGCCCCACGTAGGAAACAATGTGACATGCGCAGGAACAGAGGACTGTTGGATGCCACAGTCGTGGGATTCAAAAGATTCTAAGAAAATAGTAGATTTTTTTTTCAAATAAACATTGGAGTGGGTGGGAGGTACTTACCGTCACAGATGACACGATTCGATCCAGGACAATTTCCAGTTACCATAAATCCAAAAAGTTTGTCATTTCTCAGATACTTTTCGTCACTCAAGGCACAGTTAATTATAGTAAAATGGTCAGGAGCACATTAAAACACCCACAAATTGAAAATATCACAAAAAATCTCTTGTTTTGCCTGTTTGTTTGTTTCACAAATTCTGTCAATCTCACTTTAGTCCAGTATCCAGGTTGCAAAAGTGCTGTCACTTCAATGGAGCAGTATTGAACGGGGAGCACAAAAAAAGAAAAGCACTAAGGGGGTGAAGTTTTCTCGCTATAAGAAGCGAACGGTTAACGGTATCGATTCGCGCACACTCGATTCAAGTTTATCGCAAGAAAAACAATTTTCGCTTTATTTAAAAACTCGCTTCAATTTAAACACGACTTGATTTCCTCATTCCGGAAGAATTGACTGGAGCGCAAGCAAACGCCTCAATTCCCTTGATTTGATTTTTTGTTTCGCCCTTTGACTCCGAGATCTGTCAAATTGGATGTTTCTCCTACAACAGTCTTCGGAGATGTGACGATTCTGTTCCGCTGTTTCTTCCCTCAAGGAGCAAAAAGCAAAATCACAAAACAACACACCCGAATACTCACATATGTGAGATAAAAAATTTCTTCACTCCGCTTCCATTAACATCGAATTAGAGCGAGCGAGAGGAGCAATGCGCTGCGCAGCTCCTCACTGCTGAACCGCCTTTTCTGCTCTGGCTCGGTCGGGTTTGTTCAGCAAACAAAAACTCTGGTCTTGGTCGTGCACTCGTGCACTGCGTCGCGCCAAGCAGTTCTGCTTAATCTGAGGCGATTCTTTTGCCGGGCGCTTTTGTCATCATTGGGCCCCAGCGAGATGAGCTTTCTTCGGCTTCGGTTGGAGTCGGTGCGGTGACCGTCTCTGGGATCCGGGCGCGCTCCACTCACCCTTGCCAGCCAGACAACGGGCTGACTACCTTCGGCCAGGTATCCGTCGTGTACCTGCCTTCGCTCAGTCTGCGAAGTTTCATTACCACAGCAGCTGCCTATAGTTCTCATTCGATGCACGTCGCACGTGTTTTTCTGGTTGAATTCAGCTGGGGATGCGGGCTGCGAGAGAAAACACTCGATCAGGCTGCAGTGTGGCTTGCAGATACAGCGCCCGGAGAGTGTCTGCACGACAAAGTAAATAGGCGGGAGATTGATAAATTGCAGCCAGATAATTGGTGACTAGTGAGCAACGAGCATTCGTGTCACAGGGGAGAGAGCAACCGTGGATCGTATTGTGGATTGTGGGGTTCGCTTTCTCGTTTTTTATCTGGGCAAAAAATTTGTCTTTTTTGTTTGTTTTAATTTTTAATTTGAGGAGTAGGCGAATGAATTGACCCAGCAGGAAAATTAGTATTTTTGATAAAAGCAATAATGAACGTTGTCTTGCAAAAAATGATATCGATCTTATGATACATTACTGGGTATTGTAAAAAGTAATGTATGAGTCATTTGAGCTTAGCATGAAATGCACTTCATTTCAAGTTCAAATGCAATAAATGAAAAGTTTTAAAAAGGATATTAAAGTAAATATTTTGTCAATTAATGTTAATAAAATATATTGTATGTATATGAGGGAGAATAAAAACAATTAAAAGAACCAAAAATTTAATATTTTTGACGAAATTAACAAATAAAAAATTAGGATATCATTTATACACTTTTGCTCAGGTATTTATTTGAAATAAAAAATATTTAAAAGAAAATCTTTGCCCTTTTTGGCATACTTCCTGTTAAATTATCCTGGAGAATTTCTCCATTACTGTTCAGTTCGCTCCCCCAATGCTTGTTTTTAGAACAGCCCATAAATTCTCATTTACTTACAAATATAGAAAATTTTTTTGACGTCTTTTTCTGCTGTCCAGCGACAGCCGTTCTTCATTTCGAGAACTGCGAAGATAATGTGGATAAAAAAAGGATATGGTACTAAGCAACAATTCCCAGGCTCCAGTTTCAGACAGGAATGGATAAGCTTTACCTGTGAGGAGCAGGAGACCGTGGACTTACTGATTTCGATAGTGGATGATATCGAAGTAGGCTTCCAATTGAGCAGCAGCAGCTGCAGCTCATTACTAACAAAAGATATAACGCTAACTGCACCAATGCTGTTAAATCGCCATCCCAGCAGAGAAAACAAGAAAATTTACTCTAACTTTGTGTCGTAAATATTTAAATTATTGGTAATAATGACGTTTAACAATGATTCGTCCCTAGGGTTGTTGTTGTTGCTGCTGTTTCAAGCCTAGTAATGAATATTAGTGTCGATTTTGGTTTCGGTGTGGTGATAAGGACAGTGCTGCTAATAGATGGCTTGTCGTAGCTTATCCTACTTTTCCCAGTCTACTGGGTTTACAGGTTAGCCGCAGATCATTCCTTGACTCCTGGAATGCTGGGAAACTTATATTTTCGAAGCATCAAAGGTTTAGCATCAAAGATTGATGAAGTGCTATTCTATCTGATACCTCACCATCACACGCTAAATTTTTCCCCAACAAACTCACCATAGGATTGAACCACTTAAAAGTTTTTATGGGTTGGTAACAGTACACGAAATTTGAATTTATAACGATCGCATACTTATTGATCGCTTTTAATCACAGTGGCAATGGTAATATCCGGAATTCTTAGCTCTCAACGTTCAAACGGAGTAATGAAAAGCAAAACGCTGGAATTAATAAGTGTTGTCTGTGAGCACTCTTTCACAGCTTTTAAAAGTGCTACCCGTCTTAGGTTCAACTGGGTCAAAATCAGCATACGATCGATGCCTGTGGCAATGAATATTGATGATATTCTGTTGGTCTTATGTCGCTCTTACCTTGCATTTATGATTTGGCAGAAATTAAGCGGCGATGTCTGAACGTTTCAATAAGAGGCGAGAAGAAATTGCGTCTGCAGTAATTAAAAGATATTTAAAGTCCATTGGTGAGCAAATCATCTGGAAAGAATTTTAATGTATATCTTGGGACGAGGTCAATTCCAGATAAACCACTGCAACCTTCAAACCCCTCAAGTTTCGTGTAGTTTGTACAATGTGAAAATATTCAATTGGCGCAAGACTACTGTCTCGCACTTAAGAAAATGCCATTAAAACCCAGAAACCAGTTGTAATTTTTGAAAAAAAGAAATTTTTAATGGTCCGTCTCAAGACTTCTGGGTGATGTTACAGTTTTTTTTTTTTTTTTGGAGAATGAGAAACGTACGCGTGTGTACAACTCGGCATTATGGTGAAACTCTATGTGAAGCTGGTTTGGTTTTGGATGCCACTTCTAGGTGACAATGACCAGTTCCGTTTATGTTACAGTTTTCACATCTTTGGATCTAAAGCAGAGAGGTTGAGGGCCCCAAGACCAGAGAAGTCATTTTCTGACCATTAGTGCGTTTTTATTATCTTACATTGAAATTAACAATTAAATTAATTAAGGAAATTACTATACCAGTAGAGTGCCCTTCGTAAATTTTGCTAATGGATTCGTGCGTATAACCATTGCTGTAGGTATCATTTTCCAAAGTGTCTAAGTTAATGTGTTTGTATAGATAGTACTAGAAGAGGAGTTTGTATTTTATGGAATTTTATCTGAACACTTCACTCCAGTGCAGTTCTGGCATCTGCTAATATAGAAGAGATCCTAGATGAGGCTTTCATCACTGAATTGCACGACGTAGAGGTGATAAATTGGAGAATTTTCAGGAAGAAGTCGTTTTTCGACCACTGATACATCATTTTCAATATCAACGTATCCTTCGAACCTCTTAAACTGTATAGAAATCCAGTAGGAAGGGATTTGTATAATTTCAGTCTCGTCCACTACCTTGGTGGAATAGAAACTTAAATGACCAAAACCACGGAGACTATTTAATAAAGTAAGGTGAAATAGGATCCTGAAAAACTGGGCCAATTACAAAGCTCAGAAAATACAAATGTCCATAAGAAAAGTGAAAGTTACTAGGTATTTCATGGAGGAGCTCCTATGAATTTATAGAGAGTACAAGTGAATTGTAAGACTTGGGAAGGTACTATCAAATGATCCCAGCATACTCGTCTTTCTGAAAAGGAACGATGGGTCCTGGATGGAGTGAAATGCTGTTTGTCACAAACTTTCCTGGTGGTTCGAAAACTGCCTCTTTCAATGATCTAGCTGAGTATTTCGATACAACGGTATGTGAATGTCATACAGAGTATAGTCTCGCAGGCAAGGACGAAATGGATCATCCAATCATTCGCATCATATAAGTCATCGGGTACTGATGAGATTATACCTGTTACCGGGTGACTTATATAAGTTTCTTGTATCATTCCTATGTCCTGTCTGCTTGGAAACAGGTTAAAGTGATCCGGGAGAATGACTTCGTTACTTAGGAGGAGACACATTGACGTACGCATCATTACGGCCGCTGTGATAAGACATTACCTCTTTGTGAGGCATGCAAAGCGTTGGGGTACTCCTTTCAATCACCCTTAATTTCGCGTACTTATTTAAATCAGTTGCTGATTCGAGCGGTAATGCCACTGATAATAATCGAACACACATAATTGAATCGCTTAACGAGAACGCTACAAAAGTTCTTCTTCTTGCAGAGGAGTGAATCGGCTCGGGTTTAAAGCAATCCAAAATCCAAAAGTTATCTAATGCCTTTTAAATGAACCCCAAATCCGCCAGCCATAGGGTGTGTACTTCAAACTCTTCTAACTTGAACGTCTGAGGGGGTATCCAATAATTTCAGTTAGGTGGACCACTATCACTTCCGTATCATGCATTTCCGGGGTGTGTCATAAGGAGAAGATATGTTTAGAATGAAAAAGTAAAATCTGCATTATAGATATCGCAAGACAAGCAGCATATTGTAAGTGCTACAGAGTATCGAAACTTGATGCTATCGATTCATTGCCAAAAAAAATGAATATTTTTCTTGAGATTTTGTCGAATGCAGTTAACATAGGTAGGCTTTCCTCTGCGGAGAAGATTTGAAGATAAACACCAGATTAGATGAAGCACCAGTATTTATTATATCTTCGAAGGAAGATCAGGTATTTTATAGCGTCTTTTTGCAATAGAGAAGTGAGAGTCATCAATCAAATCAATCAAAAGCAATTGTAGTTGTTTTTCAAGTTATCAAAACTACTGCAAATCTTATGAAAAATAGTTTTCTATTTTTTAAATCGCTAGTCAAAAGTCTAATTCAAATATGGATTCCAAATCAAACAATTGAGGGAGTACGCACCCCAGGGTAGTGATTCACATAGTGTGACCAAATCGATAACAACCGCGAACGGATGTCATTTCCGATTCTCCGGAATCCTCATGAAATGTGAAGAAGGAAAGAAACGAGATCCCCCTCATATTTGTAGTATCATGGCTACAACAGTGGACAGTGGACATGCCAACGAGTCTTGTACACATTAAAACTATCTTGATGTTGGTGGATTTATGTTATAGGAGTACTATAGTTAAAAAGCTACAACTGTTACATTTCGAGTGGACAGGATGAGGTGCACTGGACAAGAGGATGGAACAGGAGCAACCGTTTTTATAGTGCTTCTTAATTGATCATTTTACCTTAACCCTTGTTTCCTGCGGACTATATGCAACGTAGAGTTGTGCACTTTATCGTATGATACCACTCTCTCAGGGATGTAACCAAATCTGATGCAATGATCTTCTGGGCACTTTTTTATTTACCACCTTTCATCCGTCTTGAACTCTTTTGGTGACAGGTGTTGATGCTGGAGATGTCGTTCATCTGAAACGGGACAAGGTGAAAAAGTTCCTGTCTAGTCCAGTGTCCGTCCTTCTGGTTGCAATGTCAGGGTGTTTTTTCTTATTGTCATTTTGATGCATGTGCGTCTGTTGAACTCCTGGTACACTTTTGGGAGGTGAATAAATTTTGAGAGGGCGACGAACCTGTATTCGGCTCCCGCTCAGCTGTTCTAATTCCTGGATGCAGCAACTGTTTAACTTTATGCAGTTCTTAAGGATGCTGCGTTGTTATACGAGTAGGCATCTTGTGCGGCATTTTTACCGTGTTATTATGCCAATTTCAGTGCTAACGCCTCGCTAAGTAGCTGATAATGTGCAACGCGTTAGGAACGCATATGAATGCAAAGTCGGTTGCCTTGCAGCTGCAGAATTTCAATTGAAATGTGCTCTCTTGATGGTGGATTTGTCTAATCTACGCTTTATCGTTCATAGAATAGATAAGCGATGCCCGAGCACCTGGAAAGCCGTTAATAGCGTTCAGGTCGGGTGGGAAATCGAACAATATTGGAGCCCATGGCAAATAAAGCGCGGGGAGATTTGTCGATAGATAAACAAAAAAAAAATGAAAAAGCCCACTCGATCGCTTTAGATGGAAATCTGTGGCGACATGGGATTTATCTGCCACAAGAGGAGGTTTCACTTGGATTCCTTATCAGTCGTAGACGTTACGAGATGAACTGTGTCGTTCGTGCTTTGTTTACTTTATATTCTCCTTGCCGAGAAGATTGTCAATAACACACGGTAAAACCAATACCGCAGTGACAACATCGAGTTATTTTGAGGTGAGGCTCAAATATTATCGATCAATCGCGATCGGTCCCAACATTATTGAGCACTATGAAAATGGCTGCAAACAGCTACCGATTAACCGCTGAACGTGTGACACAATTTTAAGAGATCCAAGGTTTATACCCTAAACAAATTTACGCCCAAGTGATTACTCGTCTTGAAAGGTATGCGCAAGACCGAGTACCAAACACCAACAACAACTCATGTGATACCCGAGTATCAATTCCAAGTGATGAAATTTTTTTTTTATTAGAAAATGGGCATCGGACAACGACTGCCCGCAATTTCAATTTACAATTTCTAGTCACGTCACGGCTATGTTACGTCGTCATTTCTTAATGATGTTAAGACACAGCGCAAGATTTATTCATTGGAAATGCTATGCTTGCTTGGGACTTGCGCGAGAGGAGAATGCGTTTCGATTTGATGCTCAAAATCAAAACAGAAATTCCTATTTGGCGTGATTTATAAATATTTTGCTGCAGTCACCTTACGAAGATGGCTGGCCGGCTTTTAATATGCGAGTCAAATACCTGATAACCTGATGCAACGCAAATCACTCTGAAATTCTTATAGTGAACTGTGGGGTGGTTTTTACACGGGAGCTCTTTGGGAATGTATCTGCAAGATTAAAGATAATCTGGTCAATAAAAGTTGCTAACCAGAACCAAATTCTAAAAGTTTCCTTCTTTGATCTGATTTTAAGAAAATCCCAGTATCAAATAATCACGATTTTTTTTTTATTTATAAAAGAAAACAAGTCAAAATCTCAAAAGCTTTAATACCGTCGCACCTATTGCACCTGAAAATCTTCAATTGAAACTTGATAGTCTCAAAAGTAATCTTAAGTGACACACCTAACGCTAACAGCAAAGTCAACCAACACTGGAGGAAATTTGGAACGTTGTCTAGGTAATTATACCTTTGGGAAGCTCATAAGTCGCCTAATCAGCTTCTGGAGAGGAAAAGAAGCCAGACATATCAAAAATTTTGCTAATCAGCCGAAAAGTAGAGAGGCACGACAGTAAATGCGATCAGTTCAGTACCTGGTAGCAGAAGAGAGGTAAATGGAGCCAGGAATTGTCTGGCTAAATGTGAGGTAAAAGTCAATTAGAAAAGAATTTCATACCTGGACAGGAAATAATTTTTACTGTGTGAGGGTGTGGATGACAGGGACAGGTTGTTTTGATGTGAAATTATCACTGCTAAAAGTGGTGCGATATGTTTTGCCTAACTTTGTCTAATGACAACTCATTTGGACTGGGACGGCAGTAAATCTTTTACACAGTTGTAAAGAATGTTGTTTATTATTTGGTCCGATGTACCTGACTTCCTCCGTTTAGATAAGTCAGTCTGGGGTGGTTTAAAGCAGGTCAAATTTTACCTATAGGTCTCATTTTGAGATATTTGGGATGCAGTAGGAGAGTTGATGTCACTTTCATGGAACATGCACAGGAAGTTGAGATTTTCTATCTGATAAGAAATGTATGAAGGTCACCGCTTGTAGTGTGGTTTTGTTCAAGGCAAATACAAGTAGCTTATCTTTGGTAGATTACATCATAAATCAGGTTTTCTTTCCCGAATCAATTAATTTCTTGGGTTTTTTTGCTCTACTAGTATAATTTCTAATAAATTCGGGTAGAGAAATAGCAGCGCTTTCGTTGGGTTTGTGATGTGATAGCTCTTACAGATTGAAAGTAATTTAATCCCTGTTTTTTCACGGAACATATTGAGTAGTGTTAGTTGTTTGGGGACTAACGCCTTTATTCGTTATGGCAATAACGATAGCAGGATCATTGGACAAACTAACATGTCAGCTCCACCTTGCACATAGTCTTATCAATATTCTTTCTTTTCAAAACCATTCAAGCTTTATTGTATGAGACTTTGTAATTCCTAACCAATAGGTTATAACGTAACCTAACCAGGGGATGCAATAGCACAGTTTTGGCAAAAAGGAATTTAGAAAAAGGACGTAAGGAATTAGGATATCGAGTGAAGGTGTCGGTGAAAAATGAATACGAAAAGAGTGGAAGACAGTACAGAACCTTGCGGTACAACAGCAACATTCAGAAAGGAAACTTGCAATCTAAATGAGATGAGATTGGCTAAAAGGGCAGAGTGACAGGCCCTATCAAAGACCTTCGAGATATGGAGCGCAACCACTCTCGACTCGCCGAAATTATGGAGGCATTGATGTCAGGGTTCGGTAAGGAACGTCACCAAGTGACTAGTCGAGCGGTCGGTACGAAAACCACATTGACGATTGTGAATTAGGTGATTGATTTCGAGGTATTTCATCAACTGCGCATTTATAATAAGATCTTTAGCCAGGATCGAAGTGATTGCTTTTGGTTGGATGCATGGATTGCTAGCCTCTCACTTTTTAGGAATTGGCTGACCATGGGATGGTTTCCATGACAATGGGAAAATACCTTTTGAATAGGAAGCAGGGATCAGATCGGATCAGATGGCATCAGGTCTGGTAGCTTTTGGCACCTCAAGGTGCGCAAGCATCTTATGACCTCATACGTGCGGAAATGGAATGGCCCTCGACTATAGTTACACCCTCTCCAACTTAAAATTTCCTTTGGTTCCACAATATGCAATCCACTTTTGGAACATGAGAAAAACGATCCATTTTTGAAATGTATCATGGTCTGTCTACAGTAATATTGAGCGGAAAAGATCATGAACCGGCTTAAAGTACTTCAAAAGCCGAGTTTCATTAAAGAAAGGTTAGCTTGTCAGCTTAGTGGGATTGGACTCGCTTCCAAGGAATAAAACGATTAATTCGAGTAACAACTGGATGAATTAAGTAATGCCATTCATCAAAAACTTCCAGAATTAATGAATCGTAAAAGAGTTGTCTTTCATTATACATAAATGGAGACTCGACAGAATGGGATGTGCTTTCATTGCGCCAGCATTTCACTTATTTCACTACCTTCACAATTCTTTAAGATGAAAAATCTTTGATTCCAATGATGTTATCAAAAGGTAACTGGATCAATTTATTGCCGTAAAACACGGAGCCCGGGATTATGAAGCTGACGGAAAGACGGCGCAAAGTAGTGGATCAAAATAGTCTATGCATTGTTGAATAAACTTGTCCTTTAATATTAAAAAGTTTGTTATTTACTTTTTACTCAAAGTTTCTCAAATAAAGAGCAAATGTCTTAATCTGTAACTTTTTTTAATATTTACATTTTCCTGATTGTATTTTTTCTTCCGAATCCATTTCGATTTTCAATACGTGTAGGAATGCGAAAAACTGCTTATTTATCGAATAATTTGCGTTTGTTATTATTAAATCAGTAATACATTATTTATTTATTCAGTTGCACCTGCTTCAATTGTATTTTTGAATTAATAAAATTAAAAATAAATAAAACAGTGTTGATCAGAAAATTCGGACTCTCCCAGCTTCTTTAATTTCTCTCGGTTCGTGTAAAATTTTCGATTTGTAACACTACACCGCCCGTTTAGAGTTTATTAAGAAACACAACACGTGGCCAGAAGTCAATATCAAAGATTGTTCACATTAAGCATATCCGGTGTGTGGAAAAGTCGGCTCGGTCTCCCGTACTCCTTGATTCACCTGTCTGGCACAGGTAGTCTGTTTCCCGGAGAAATAGTAAGTATAATCTCTCAAGAAGATCCCTTAAACTTAAACGACTAGAATTGCTGGTCACTAACGCTAGTGTGCTAGCTATAACCGAACGGTAGTAGGCAGTAGCAGCAGCCGCGATAAATTTTATTTCACACACTCGCAATGTTACGTGAGATATCTGAGAATTTCTGGTTTAGTCGGGAACCAAAGACATTTTTCTCACAGAATCTGCGAAATTCGTCCAGTTCCAAGTTTTGCATACAAAAATTTTCTAATTTTATCTCTTGCGTGTGCTTTTTGCCTCCGGGAAATTTTCATATTAAGATAAAAAGACCGCAGCTGGAAACTCGAGATGTGAACTGACCTACGACCAGCTGCTGTAGTTGTAGTCTTCCTTCACCGCTGTTATCGTGAATTTAAGTGACTTGCGGTGACCTAGACTTTCTACTCCAATGTCAAACCACACAGTCGTTTCCTAGTTACATAGATGAACTTGAGCACTAAATGTGTCTGGATGGTAGTTGCTTACTTATGAGACGATTATCACTGTTGCATTTTAAGCCCACCGCAAGTTGAGGAGATTTTATCTTTGCCATGAGATCACTTTCAGTTGAAACAGCCTGGGATTGTTGCAGTGATGGAATAGAGATGATGTCCAGATTTGAGTTTTCGTATATGACGATCTGATCACCATGTGTTCCCCTGATTTCTAGTGCAGATCAATTGTCATTTAAGGTACTAAGGCAAGCGATCGTACTTTTCGTACTATGATCCTAAATGCAGCGAAGGTAGCATGCACAGTAGACTCGAGTGCATGTCCTAATCAGAAATTCCAAACATCACTATCCATAGCCAAAGATAAAGGCAACAATGTCATCAGCTCTCCTCTGTGGCTCAACGAACACATCTTGTCCATAAATTAATAAAGTTCAGTGACCAATCTAACGATCGCCAGAACGTAGTAGTCCGACGGAGAATCTATTTACATCTACGGCCAGGTACATACCTATGCCGATGTCGTGCACACTTTCTGCTGCTTTTATTGACATTATCGTGAAGTGGACAACTGTGCGATGCTTGCATTGGTTAACGACTTCAGCTCAAGATCGTCGTGATCGTTGGACAAGTTGCATAACCGTTGGCATCCGGTGCAGGCAATTCATTTTCTGTCTCTGTCCTCCCGCACGCCGCATTCATTGCGTATGCCAGAACGTAACCTATCAACGGCTTCTTGTCGTTTGGTGCTTCCTGATTGATGCCATTCTGGGCGATCACCTCAAAGATTATGGATCAGCCAATGGTCGAGCATTTGAATGTTGTTCGGTAACGTGGTGGAAAACGATAGAAAACCTCCAGGCGGTTAGATGAATATTGCCCATGTATGATTAGCACACTTGGGCCTTTGCAATCTACCTGAGAGATATCGATCGTTCTGATTCTCAAACATCAAGAATCGGTCTAATAACTTCAGCATTGGCTCAAGAATTAGTTGAAATGAAATCGAAATCAGCCTCCAGAAGTGCACGCGATTTCATCTACCCACTCACAATCAGACACCATCAGTTGTTGGCATATTAAAAATCGATGATTTCGAAAGTGAAGGAGTAGCCAGCTATCCACCTGCGAGAAGAGCCCCGTTAAGACAACACCAAGACGAAACAGTTTTTGTGCATTTTCACTTAGGAAATAATTAATCCAGGTGCACATGCGCACTGAATAACAACGCTGTCTGCTCATCCACTTCATGTTGGCTCGTCATACAGCAGGTAGTATTGTACGTCCGTGAAAAATCCGTCTGTTACTTAATGCATCGCATTCGGAGGTGCAATCATAATTGCAAGTGCAACTAACTCATAACAATGGCTCGGAGGTGTATAGTGCACTTTGGTTGCTTACCTGTTATGATGGAAGGCTAACTCTCGCTGATTTTTGTCCGATGCATCGTGTGATTTGTCTGCACGCTTTCTTGAGCACATACCTAGTACCAAGATCTGCAAGGTCTGCAGTGAAGGAATCTTACACAAAGAGTCCATCAGCCTTAAACAGTGGAGTCTTTTGTTTCATGCACGATCTCGACTATTTATTAGATGTATTGAGCAATTTTTCCGCAAATATTAAACTTCCGCGACTCCATATTATTATTGCTAGAAAGTTCATTGTCCCTCAGCTCAGATACATTTATCTTAAGAAAGTTTTCTTCCACTCCATCCAAACTGGGACTGGCCCGTTGGTGCACCCAACAGTTACAAAAGATATTTCCTCCTTAATCACAATTGACACATCACTTACCAAAGCTAATCGATACGTGATGTACCTTTAGCATATAAATTGGACCGATCATGTTGTTCTCCTTCCACCGAATTTTTCCTGCGACCAGTTCAATTGTGCGCCACTTCACTCTCACCTTTTGATTAAAAATTCACAAAGTGTCACAGTCGGAGGAGGGTATGGCCACATGGTTCCCTGTTCCCTGCTCACCGAAAATTCAACAAGAGCAGCGCTGGCAGCAGCAACGGATCTTCCAATGTTAATGACACCAAACGCTCCCAACATTTCGGAAACCCTATAAGATGTGGTTAAGAGGAAATGACGACATCCATAAAGTGAACACCGGCCGTTTGCTGACTTGCATTTCAGGCTCTGCGACGTTGAGCCTCTGGGATGAACAACGTTCACACCATGAAGATGCAGGAAATCAAAATTAAGGATATGATCATGTGAGGGGTGGAAGTTGAGGGATATTAATTGCGCTCATCACGTTCAGCATTATTCCTATTTAGGAAAGAGTTGGGGTTCCGCTGGCCATCCAGCCAGCCGGCCCGTCTCATCGGCCAAAACACTTTTAGCTCCATCGGATTATGTTCGCATTGTTAATCTGTGAAAAACACCGCTGAGGAGCAAGACCTGTTACGCAACGTGTCCGTGTAGCAGGTTTAAGCTGTAAATTAAGACTAGGTTAATGAAGATCTTTCATGA
This sequence comes from Dasypogon diadema, assembly GCA_006980735.1. Taxonomy (NCBI): domain Eukaryota; kingdom Metazoa; phylum Arthropoda; class Insecta; order Diptera; family Asilidae; genus Dasypogon; species Dasypogon diadema. The sequence continues at coordinate 4,503 of QYTT01077677.1, read as the reverse complement.
CATGGGCCACACCGCATTAACCAGAAACATGCAGAGGAGATCATAAATTTCATTGTCGCAAGTTTTTAACATGTTACATTTCTTGCATTCGAGAAGCGTTTTATTGCTCCGAATCCAGTAGGAGATTTCCTTCGCTTGTGAGGAATTTTAGTGCAGACCCAAGTGAGATTTTGGAATTTTCAAGGTGTGGGAATTTTAGTGGTCCGTTTTAAGTTAACGTTTAAAGCGATTGGAAATCGAAAAGTGTTCTACTTTCAGGACTTCAGGTTACTTCTCTACAAATTGGTAAACGATTTTAACCTAGATATATATTGGGCAGAATTAAGAAACGATTTTCTTCTTTCGATTCCATTCCTTGTGCATCCATATGGAGGGGCTTAGAAGCCTTAAGCATTCTATTGATCTGAGCTATGCTGTCAAGCAGGACTATTACAGAGAAGCTCAAAGACATCAAAGCCATTAAAATAATCACCAGAAGTTACCCCCAAGGCGGGGGTCTGTACCTCTTGCTGTGGTCATGGGTTATCGATGAACTTCTTCAGAAATTACCTGATGTGGGCTACGAAGTACAAAATTAAACATAAATGACATTATTATGTCACTTTTCAAATGAGACAAATGTCTAGACCTGATTCTAATTCTGAACTCTCTAAACTCTGTAGATCCATGGTCCACATATGATGCTTTGGTATTTGGTCTATAATGTGCTGCTACTATATAGATTTGTCTGCGACTATCTGAACGAGCCAAAGCAACTGGCTAGTCACAACAGGGCATGGGGACGTCGAGGGTAACGATATTGCGGATCAATTGGCAAATAAAGGTACTGAATATAGCTTCATTGGCTCAGAAACATCTCTCCACGCCACATCTTTCGATTATGGAAAGAGAAGGTCAACTTAGCCTAAGGCGGGCCAGGAACTTTGTTAAATATTTACAAAAGAGAACGGAAGAACTTCTCAGACTAAAACAATTTCGAACTAAGGATTTTAGTAGACGTACTACTTGGTCATTGTCTTGTGAGGTACCACTTTGAAAAGATTGGTAGAGTTGAGGATGATATGTGTCTATTTAGTTTAGAGGATTACGAGACATCGGAAGACGCTGTGAAGCACAGGCTCACCAACATAGGAAGCATTTTGATATGGTGTTTCATTCACCAGATAATGTTTTTAGTATCGCGCCAAAGAAGATCACGGGCTGACCTAAGGCTACTGTAGCATCTATGTACAACCCTCCTGTAGAAAAAGTGGCTTTTTGATCCGATGAAGGTGGATTCTACACCGTCCTTTGCAAGAAAATGTAGATTATTTTGCACAGAAATGTAACTCACTTAATTTTTTCCCGGTCAATATTATTTTATTGCGGGTAATTCCCACTATTAGGTTTCTTATTTCCTAAGGATTTTCTGTTACCAGTAAAAATGCCATGTAAAAAAAATTCTTGCAGGATAATTTTCTCTTTAGCGATTTTCTATGAAGAAATACTCGTTATTAGTTTAATATTTACGGCGATAATGTGATGCATCTTAATCGCTTATTTTACAAAATAAAACAATTCCCCCAAAACCCTACGATGCGTTGGAGACACCACCATTAGTGTCGTAGGAGTAATTCCTACATTTTAACGCTATTATCATAAATTAAGCTATAATTACTCGATGAAACTCAGTCTTCCTATCTTCCTAAGTACCTCAATACAAATAAAATGCTTGGACCAACTTCATAAACGCCGTACAGGTCATAAGTAGTCACTTAAAAGTTAATTTGAACATCGTCCGTTGCTCATTTGTTAATTTAGTCGTGTGGTTTCTTCAGGTAGGCGCATGCACTTGTAACTCAATTAGCAGTTACCTGACTGGACACAGTCTGAATGTGGACTTCTTTTCGTAACAGTGTGACCTGTCTTTGATGGGTTAAGAAGAAAATGAGAGAAACAGCAGCAGAGGAAGAGAAAGACATTAAGCAATGAAAGATGAAATCGGTACTCGGGACCTCTATGTATACCTGTAACAGAGGAGACTGCAAATGAACTTAGACGATGAAGACTTTTTTTCTTCTTCATGACAAATTCAAAAAGTAGAGTCGACGTTGTTGTTGTTGTTGTTATTGTTCTTCTCAGATTTTTGTATTTTTTTCTTTTGTTTTTTTTAATTTAACTGCTTGCGTCTTTTTTTTATCTTCGCAACGTGATCTTCATTTGATTATCAACAAGAAAGTAAAAAGAGGTGAAAACGAGTCAAAGACAAAAGAATAGCTGCGGGCTGACTAATAACATAAACTCGATGACATGGGAGACACCTCAAAACATGAGAAAACCATTTAATGTGAGGGAGCAGAAATATTAGGGGCTTCGTTTTCAATGAACAGAACAAACACACTAATCAATTACATAGTACTATGCGGTACAAATTGGACAAATGATTTGTAGCCGAACGTATGAATAAAAAATGTGTGCGCATTCAGAAATAGGAAGCCAGCAATGAAGTCTGGATAAATAGGACAGAATTTTGTATATAAATTCATAATTTTTAATGTTTTGCTTCTTATCAAAGAAATGCAATTTAAATCAATTTGCTCCGTCCTATCACTTCACTGAACTCGCGAAAGAACCTTAAAACTTCACAAGACACAGAAACCTTCCAACAGTTTAGCGCAACACTATCTTTTCTTAATTTCTTAGTTCCAGGACTCATTACATTACACATTACAAACTGTAAATATAAAAAAAAATATCTAATTACATAAATTTCTGTCTTGAGGTGCACGTCTACAAAATTTGTGGCTCACTTGCAACATTTGTTAGGTTAAAATTTCCCAATCAGGGTTGTCCCGTGAGCTTAGGCAACAACTTAAAAAGAAGTAGTTTAGATGGGTCGTGTTTACAACTTTTATACTAAAATCTGATTAATTATTATAATTTTTTCTTAATTTTTGGAGGCGTGACACCACAAATTTCATATATTTTAGGGCCATTCGTGTACCAGATTAGGGTTGAGAACCAGGTCTTCCCTGTCCGGTATGTTTACTCTAAAGGGCAAACAGTAGTTATATTTGTCTGACACCATATCCAACATTGGTTCTGATTTTATTTTATCAGATAGGGGGATGTGACTCTTAGATCTCCAATCCCTGTATCCATCTGACATAGCTCTGTACATCACAGCTTCCATTTTAATAGTTTTGCTAAAGGGCGGAAAGTACAGTAATGCAGAAGGGAAATCTATCACTTTTTTAAATGATTTTTGTACTTACCAACAATAAATTGAAATTGCTAAAAGTAAGTCAGAGTTTAGAAAATCAACGGGGGCTCAAAGCGTAGAAATTTAGTCTATTGGTTCCACCCGAGCCGAGAGATTATCATCGCAGCCGTTGACTACGATTGTAAGAAGCTACGATATACAAGGAATATTTAATTTTCATCAAAATAACCAGATCCTAGAATCAAGTACTGTCAGTATTAATAAATTAATTAAATCCATCCTATCTGTCCAGGTTCATTCACATTTCATTTCCAAAATAGAACATTCGCTGGAAATGGCAATGATTGTATGCAAATTCTCCAAAAGCACAAACGGGAATACGTGCGTATGATAAATTCCATTACTTCGTGGATTTGTCTCCATCAAAAGAATAAAAACCTAGAGGGACTGTTTTGTGCCATATCCCATAAAAATAAAAGTGATATCAGTTTGATTGCAAGCGTGGGAAAGGCGGGTGATTCAAGCACAGAGAGAACCTGTTCAGTCTCGACTGGTTAATTTGTACACACGTAATGTGATTGCATGAACTGAAAAATATTGAGAGCAAGGCTCTGTTCAGCGACTTTAATTACTTTTAAATTGTTCTATTCAATTGATAAGCAAGCAACAGAACTGCGATATACGACAAAATGTGCGGACATCATGTGTGCAGCGATAGTTCTTCCTTGCTCAGCGTGCGATCGTGATAAATGTTAACCTGCTGAAGTCTTATGATGATGATATCAAGACAGAGTGACTCTAATATTGAGACAAACTGATATTGAAATCAAATTTGTTCGGAGTTGTACCTAGCGTCTGATTTCACCTGATTTCCTTACTTTAAAAGAATTCTCGACTTTTTCTTTCAACCTTAGGTAAGGTTCTCTTAACAACAATTTGGAGAAAAGAATGCTCAGTTTTACTCAACTTTATCCCATGCGCTATCGTCCAAAATCTCAAAGAGCATCTGCTTTTGAAATGTTCTACGAAACCATTAACGGATCTGTCACTAATTTTAAATTATGACCCCAGTGTTCACGGCTGTTTTCCCTTCAATACACTTTTGTTTCCGGGTACAGACACGGAGCGAAACAATAAGTCTGGATCATCACTGGAATATAAAAAACAAAGTCTCGCCACAAGAATGAAAAGTTTTATTTCCTTATTATCATCCGGCGATAATATCTCACGGTGTATCTTGCAAGTATTGAAGAAAGCACAGTACCGAACACAGGGTCAATATTTACCCATCTATTCCCTTT
>QYTT01077672.1:0-16660 GCA_006980735.1 Dasypogon diadema | reverse complement strand
AGAACGAATATATAAGGTAATATGAAACCAAGCGTATAGAACGATTGTTGTTTGATTAACAATTATGTATATAACCAAATTCACTAAAAGTTAAAAATGCAATCAATTGGAATAAACAAAATAATAACCAAGCAATAAATATATTTAAAAATTACTGAGCTGATGGCTAAACTAATCTTACGTAATTGTTGATTGCAGAACTTAGCTTTTTCGAAACGCCAACTTGCAGAAATTTCAGTAAGATGAATTTTTTCATGTGGATGCCGGATGGAAAATATTTTGACCACAGCAATCTTCTGGCAATGTTGAAAAATATCGACGAAGGCGCTTGAGCCACGATGCTGAGGCCGGCAGTGACGTTAAGTGGCACCTTACCTTGGGTAGGGGGATACCACTTTCACGTGTAGCTTGATCTACGCACTCTAAAAGGGACGTCCAGATGTTGTGAGGTCACCAAATCGAATAAGATTCAATGTGTTGCGAGTTGATTCCAAATTAGAAGGACGTTAAGTCCTATCGGGGTCACCAATTTGTGGTAAAGATGATGTGATTAATATAAAAACACACTTACTGACACTTTACACACATATAATTTATTGTATTAGAAAATGATTCTAAAAAAAACTACTTTTTAAATCTCAAGCTGCCTCGCTAAAGTCTGATGAAAAACTAAAAACAAAAAAAAATATCAAACAAAAATCGCAAAGCTTGCTTTTTCGCAAACGCAAAGTAGAAAAACCTAGCAAATGTCGAGAAATAAAAATACCGGTGACGTTCAGAATTTTAAGAAATGTCCTTGTGACGCCACAATGTAATGCACTCAAAAATTTTGCCTGGTTTGGGCTGGCCAATACAGGTTTCAAAAATATTTTTATTTAAGGCGAGAATACAGCACTTTACACTTTGGCTCGTACTCCTTTAATTAAAAAAAAAAAAAACTTTTAACAGAACAGAGCTTACTTGGAAATCTCATCAGCGAATTAAAGAACGTTAGCCTCACATAATGCACACTCACCCGGTGGTAGATGTTGCCCAACAACCTAGAAAATAGCCCAGGAGATTTCTTCAATGTTCAATGTTCGAGACATTTAACTTTGAAGATGAGCTACTCTTCTAAGTCTCTAATGTATGATGTCCAATCATAGCAAGATTCCCACTAATAACTTTTTCAGATACATCAACTCTATTAACAGACATTTTACAGTCGTAGAAATGTTAGCTTGAATGAGCACCAATCTAACATTACATGTAACACGACTTAATGCACTGCCAGCTAGTACAACAACAACAGCAGGAAATTCCTTTTCAACTCCCCATTGCCTTAAAACTTAGCTTAGCAACTTTGAGAGAAGAGTGGCTTACTGGCCTTGCTTTGATGGATATTCATATTGAGTTCCATGTTTAGGCAATTAACACTGAAGAAGAAGAAGACTTTTGCTTTCAACTATCATTCATTTTTTGGAAAAAGGCTAATTATAAGTAATAAATGCGAATTTAAATTCTTTTCTTTTTATCTATATATTAATTATACAAAGAAAGCTCCCAGTTCCGTATTTCAGCCACTTTTTTTATATGGAGTTTCATCGAGCTTTTCTTGAAATTTTATAATGGCTACATTGATCCGCATCGGTTCGGGGGTTGCGTTCCTGGGTAACTTTGGTGTTAAGTTCGGTGTTTGCCACCGATAAGTATGCAATACATGGATTTATTGGAACTTTTTTTCATTTCATTATTCTGCATGGTAAAATATTTTGCAAGTGTCTTTTTATTGCTTCCTTGCATGGAAGGATTAGGCCTACAGGGGACAACTCTGAAAAAAACGCGCTTTGAAATTTAAGGTGCAAATTGAGGAAACATACAAAAACGTTATGTCACTCATATACCTTCAATTTGTGCAATTGCACAGCGGCCTCCTATGCTAATTTAAATTATTTCCTTTTTATATTCATAGTTTTTTACAATATTGCCTTCCCAAGTCACGACGAAGCCATGCCTCGAAGCCTCCTCCCCTAAATCGAAAGTCTGTATTTGCCCTTGATGGAAATAGGACCAAATCTAAATGAGCTGACAGTTAATAATCAAGATATAATTTCCACGTGCCTACATATCTTTAATTTATGCAAGATTTGTTATCAATTACTTCCAGAAATAGCTGAAGTACATTATTGAAAATGATTTTCCCAGGAATTTTTCTTGTACAGTTCTCACTCTCTTTACATAATATCAAAGAAAAAGTTTTTATATTTCATTCTCTTTCAAATTATGTTAGCAAGTTGTCCGCTTTCCAAACCATCTGATACGACATTTCCTGATTATATGTAGTGGACGTTCCTTTTGAGTATATTAACTTCATTTTCCTTCATATTGGACTCTTTACCCCAGAGATCAATGAAATTTTTCCTAACCTATTCCATTGAATAACCCTTTTCCTAACTCTGACTTTTTTATTACATTCACTTCGTCAGAATAGAAGATAAGTGCGTACCGTCCACCTTATTATGACTTTAGTCTATCCCTCTGTATAAAATCACTTTCCACTTTCTTTGGCCCTTTGCCTTTTTTTAACATGTGGCAGAAATCTTATTGATTTTTGTTCACTGTATGAGTTAACGTTGGGTGTATTTACATTTGAAAACAGAATTCCTGCAAAATTTTCCCTTCCTGCGAAACTAATCTGTAGAATTATGAACACGTCTGACCTTTCTGAAATTTATCACATAGATTTACATTTTAACTGTAAATAATGTTTACACGTAAATTCTTTTCTGAGGACGAAAACGATATCAATATGTTTAAATAATAAAATAAATTGAGTCTACGTGACGAGCTGTTATACAATACATAAATTCTTCAAACACGTTGGCCCCTTGTTAACTTTTTGTTGGCAACTATCATTCCAAAAAATTGCATTCGTTAAATAAAAATCTTTTACAAGAAAAATATTCGACATATTTCAACGTAAAAACATTTTTATAGAACGCTCATAAATTGTACTCTTGCTGATATAACTTAAGAGCTTAAAGCCGAAATGATATATTTGGGTTGTTGTGAAATATTCACACTTCGTCCAGTTATATTAAAACATCGGTGTTGTTGTTATTATTAAATTTGGAAACTTATTTGAGAGTTAAACACACCAACGTCATTTCATATAGCTTTCTTTAATGTTTTTAGTATGTGCTGTAATTATCCATTTCAGAAAAACGAAGCTATAGTACAAACACAATTTATGAACATGCTCCCTTAAAAACATTTTACATAAATCAACCCTTTCTTCAGTTTTCTGTAGTAAAGTTGAGAATGATAGGACTCTAATTAAGGTATGGAACGTATATTTCTATATTTTACCAGCATACAGTGCTGCATTGACCCTCCAACAGTGCACTGTATGCATTCATTGTTTTTTGGAAACTTTCAGGTTTTGTTACAATTTATCCTTTCATTCCATTTAAACCAAAAATCATAATAAAAATTAATTATTTTTGGGTTATTATGAGGCTTAAGTATTTTTCATATATCCTATTGTAGCATTTTCTTCTTTATTGTACTATGATATGTTCGGTCTCTCTTATTTCTAGGTTCAGTTCAATTTTCGCTCAATTTTCCCACGAAACAGTGCATATATCCTTTCTTTGATGTGGTAACTACGAGGGTGGAATAAAAAGTTTCTGGCCTAACAAGTAAAACAAAAAGAATTATATAAATTTACTTTATTTTTCTACATAATCTCCTTCTAAAAATCTACTCTGTAAGCGCTTTTGTCGAAGTCTGCAAAGTAGGCGTTCGTCTCTGTGATGACTTCGGAGACGGAACCATATTTTTTCCCAGCAAGATATTTTTCCAGGCTTGGGAAAAGGCTGTAGTCCGAGGGCGTCAGATCGGGTGAATGACGAGCATGAGGCACAAGTCCAAACTTCGGTTCATGAATTTTGGCCATCACCAAAACAGACTTGTAGCTGGGAGTGTTATCTTGGTTAAGGGGGAATTTCTTTTTCGCTAGGCCTGGCCTTTTTTCCTTGATTTTTTGATTCAGTTGGTCCAGAAGGTTAGCGTAATATCCAGCATTAATACTTCTGCTCTTTTCTAGATAATCTACCAACAAGATTCCCTTAGCGTCTCAAAAAACAGTGGCCATAACCTTGCCTACAGATGGAACAATCTTCGCTTTCTTCGCTTGTCATTATTTTGATTGCTCTTTGATATCGGGAGTATAATGGTGAATCCAGGTTTCGTCCAATGTAACAAACAACCATAACAAGTCTATTGGGTTGGACTCGTACAGAGCTAAACACGGTTTCGATGCTGTCATGCGTTGCAGTTTTTGGTCCGGCGTTAGCAAACGCGGCACCCACCTTGCTGACAATTTTCTTATTCCCAAGAAATCGGTTAGGATATGATGCGTCCGTTCTTTCGATATGTTAGCAATTTCAGCTAACTCCGTAAGCTTAATTTGTAGCCACTCGTAATGGTTTTGTTTTCCAACGATTTCTTCTGTTGGGGCCGATTTTGATCTTCCAGAACACTTGTACGCAGAGTGCTTGTACGGCCACACTCTAATCTCTAAGTCAGCAACCCACGTTTTGACAGCGTTAAATGAAGGAGAACTCTCTCGCAATGTAACGTCTAACTCCGCTTTGATCCAAGAAGGAGATAAGCCTTTGATAAAAGCAAAATTTATTACTGCTCGCACTTAGATTTTTTCCCTAGTTAAAAACAGCAAAACTTGAAAACTTTATAAAATGGTAAAATATCAACAACGCGACAGTACTCTGAAACATTCAGGTATTACTCAAAACAGATTGCATTTTAAGATGAGCGCCACCGGAAATAATCTTTTTAAAGATGATGCTCTTGGTTTGAGTCTTTTAATTAATTAATTACTCAAAACAGCGGTCTTGTTACTGTTGCTTGAATTTTGAATAATGCATCACCTATTTCTGTCTGACAACTTGCTTTTCGGACTTCCTGTTCAGTTTTTCAGGATAATACGTTCCAAATAGCTGCGTCAGACCGTCCGAGCTTTTTAGAAATTGCACGCTTGCTGAAACCATTTTCAAAAAATGCAAGCACTTTGCCTACTTCCATATCACTAAGCATTATACCGCGTGGCATTTAAAAAAATAAATAACAACAATTTAAGAGGCAAAATTAATTTTATTATTTGGCACCCTTTTTGATTGATATCAACAGTCAATAACGCAAAGAATTGATAATGTACTCACTGCGTTTATATAGTCATGCTCCGTCTAAAAACTAATAGGAAACAGCGGGATCTGACAAAACGAATAGCAAAAACCAGCATTTCTTGACTGCGTTTATAGTCATGCTGCGCAGTGTATTATAATGCAGTAATCACCACTTTAGAACGGCAAACATCAGAGAAAAGTTTGATGACTGTGACTCCACCCAAATCATATTCTGTAAACACTTCTTTGTTGGCCTGGGCCAGTCACTACAGTAAAAGGACGATGCACGAAATTCCCATTTACTTCAATTTTTTTTTTGCTCCAGACTTGAACAATCCGGGTAAAATTTCAAGATGAGCTAAAAATTCTTCGTTCCAAACTTACCCCAAAGATTTTGACCACACACTTCAGATTTACGCTGGAATCATGAGGTAAATCATGGAATGAGGAAGAAAAAGTCCGTAGTGTGTAGCCGGCCATAGTTGCACTAATTTGAAACTTATTACCCTAGTGAAACATAACGTAGCCAGACACAAATTTCAAGCAGACTACGATAACGTAGATAAATGTCTTGGGTTTCTTCGACTCATATGAAAGTAACCGGATAGATTGCAATTCTTTTGTGTCAGCACAAAATGTATCTAATGTAATGTTCTATACTAGGCCGTGTTACAATAATTTAATTATTAAAATCTTATAAGAGGAAATGCAATTGATATACATGAGAAAGAGGTGCTAAGATCACGTCTCATCTCGCGGAAATCAAGTGTCACCAAATATTTAGTAAACAGCCCTACGACCTATTTCTAATTGAAATACCAAATTGAAATGCTGAGGTTTGCAAAAGCATGAACTACGGCGTAAATTATATTACTAAACACAGAATACGCTTTTGTAATCCGACATGTGAAAACTAACATCTCAATCAATTCTCCGATTATAATACACTATTCGTTCAAGCACGCACGTTTTCAGTTATTCCGAATTTGCATATTGTCTTTCCATTGACATTATCTGGATTTCTGTATGGGTTGAGAAGGGATTTATTCCTCAATTATTTGAAGATAGTTTGAGGCTCACTCTTCAAAGCCCTGTGTTCCAAGAAGTCTTAAAATTATTCCGTAATGACGATTTCCGGTAGATGAGGCGAAAACTTTGCAGAACCCTTAGTAAAATTGTAACTTTGCTACTCTATAAGATGTGATTCTAGTTTGTATTGGAGATATGGAGGATGGAGTTCAGGTGTTCTCGTTTCTCTATTTTGTAAGTAGAGCCACCCAACATTACTATAACTTTCACAATTTTGGAAAAGCTTTTGCCCACAAGCTCTAAATTGTCAGCATTTCCAAGAAACTATTTGGATTTGTTGTAAACAGTACCCAAAATAGAATACCTATATTTTTTATCCGTAATTTTTGTAATTGTTCTTTGCTGTTTAGAGGAGAATTTTCCTGCGTTGAATTCGCAAAAATTTATAATCAACAGAGGCATTAATATGCGAACCAGTATACCTTTACTAAAATAAATAACAAAAAGAAATTGTGCGAATACAACATTTTACTATGCTATATTTTCGTGAAATTTAAATACGCATACGATAGCGCCAAAAAAGAAACATTGTCCACTGCTCTGATGAGTGCTTCTTGACTCACCCTGGAGGACTAAAAGGCCTAGGAGTTTTCAACAACGTCTTGAAAAAAAGCCTTTGGAATTTTATTATCGCGGATTATTTACAACAAATCTAAGAATTTTCTGTAGTGCTCTGAAGACCTTGAATTCATAGAATTTCATAGTGCGTAGAAAGGATCTGTCTACCTGACTGGAGAATTGCAGTGAGGTGGATCTTTTTGACTGTACTATCCTTATGGCATCCTATTCTACATACATACATTGCTAAGGCATTTTTGGAGCTCTTTTAGTATAGCATCTAAATACACATTAAAGACCTGTTTAGGACCAAGTCAACCACGTTCATCTTCTCTACTGACCATAGTTATAATATTTTTTGTTAACCTTCTAAACTGATATTTTAGTGTCAGCTTATTCCTTTATTTAAATTGATAGTGTATTATTGGTGACTTATATACTTCATTAAAAATCCATCTTTTTTTTATTTACGTAAAGAAAATACTCACCTATATTTTTCCATCAATTATCCTCCTACAATTGCACCTGCAAAATAAAAGTAAAAATATTAGAATAAAATCATTTCTGGACATAAACCTAAAATTTTTAATTTCCTTCCAGGTATTTGAAATCGAAAGAGATAAAATCATTAAATTCTTAAAAGTAAATACATTTTCTCTTTATACTATACAAGAAAGCAGTAGATTTATGAATTGCAAGAAAAGTGCATTACATGGAAAGAGATATTTGAATACAAATCTTATATCAAATTAAAAGAAAACTTTTCAGGATTACAGCTCTTTTTGAGAAAGTTTACCCACGTCGGTGGTCGAGTGGGCTGAGGCGAACATAAATCGATTTTCTCCCCTGTTGGCGTGGGTTTGAATCCCGTACAGGACACGGCGATTTATCTGGGCAAGAATTGTACTTGCGAAGCCACTGGGGTGTTGTAAAATAATAACTTCATGCCAAAAATTGTGGCTCACTTGAAACATTTGTCAGGTTAAAATTTCCCAATCTGCCTTTTCCAAATTTCCTTCCGTGTGCTGTGTGCATTATAGTGTTGTCCCCTGAGCTTAGGCAATACCTTAAAAAATGTTATTGACACAAATACTTTGTAAACTTCATGCGGGCGAAAATGAAGTGGCCTTTGATGAGCGTTGCACACAGACGATGATGGCGGTGGGATTTGCGTACTAGGTGGAAAATATGAACTCACAGCGAAATTATCAGCTAATATATTCGCCTTTTCCAATGAGTCCGTGTATACATCCGCATTATAGATAAGAAGTAGTATAGAGGAGGAAGCAAAATTGTTTTTAGAAGACTTCACAAGCGACCAGAAGACTTTGCTGCCCACTTGTTCATCTTGTAAGCCCGGAAACCTATTTCCTTATACCTCATAGTTTTTTTACAATAGCCTGTGCATCAACAGTTGTTATTGGGTTTGGTACTTTTAAAGCTATGAGGAGTAAAGGCATACATCTCAAACCAGATAATGTTGGTTAATATGTCGCAACAGTACTCAACATTTTTTGTGACAAAGGAGTCAGTCCAGGTGATTTCCTTCAAGAATCTGTTAAGCCCCGTCCAATCAGCACGCTTAAAATGCCATATCAACCTCTTGGTTGGAGACGGCTTAGTACCTTTCAAGGAAGAAGTGGAAAAGTGGGCCGAAATTAGACAATGATCTGAATTGCCAACAGGTGAGGTGACACTAATTGAGTACTTTTCAGGATGAGTTGTTAAAAACAGATCTAAAAGATTTTCATTGTGTCTCAAAATATCAGGAATGCGTGCAGGACAACTTACTAACTGCTGGAAATTAAATGATTCACAAAATAGTTCGACGTGCCTACCCGCTGGGCTTGTGGTAGAAGAATGCCTAAGCCGTTGTATAATTGTGAACGCCCGCGAGGACGATTTCAAAATTGGGGGTTCTTAATAACAACAATAACAATGATAACAGACCCCAACCAGGCGCGCCTAAGGATCTTTCACTCAAAAATATTTTTAAGTAAAAGAGGTGCAGAACGGGTAAACAAGGAAAATTAAGCTTAAGAACGATTGCCTTTGGTGCAACCTTTTTCTACAAAGGCACTGAAACATAGGTGATCATGGGTCTTACTACCGATTTGTAGAGACAGATCATGATGCCTGGTTTGAGTCTTCATGATGTTCCAGGCAGTTTCCTGCAGTTCCACAGTGTTAATATGGCTTTTCGGACAGTTTTATCAACATTCTGATTCCAGTTCAGTTTATCATCAAGGATTATTCCGAGATATTTGGCCTCCATGGATATTGGGCGTATTTATGCACCTTGTTTTAGTCCTTCTGGTGAACGGTACAATTTTTCCAGATAGTTTGGAGGAATTCAAAACTTCAATCATAATTCCATCCAATGACCGTATCCCACTAAGAGTGGCATAGGCTTGATCAGCAGCCAAGAACCTTCTTCCTGAGTATACCACAGCATTGTGCATTTTTGATGCCCAAGATAATATTAGTGGCAGGGTTTTTCTTCCAACATTGCAGTAACAATATTGGCGCGTAATTGTATGGCTATTGGCTTTATAATGTGTATGCCGTCTCTACCAAAACCAAGTCTCGACCGATAGTACGTCTGTCGTATATATTTGGTCACGGCTAAAAAGTGGTCATCTAATCTCCGTGATGAATCCAATTTCTCCTTTGACGAGACGATTTAAAACATTTCTGTTCAATCTCAACATAACTTTTGCACCTTCAGACATTTCCAACGTTGCAGGCAACACTCTAATCTTGTTAATGTTCATAACAACAATGTGAACCATTGCGGTGTTGCCCAGGTTTCGAGTCGCTTCTATAAGTGGTTTTGAACTTTTATGTTAAATACACCAATTTTTGGCTGTATAATAACAACACAGATTCTTTATGCTCATAAAAGCTTGTAAAATTCATAATCAGCACCCTCGAAAACCTTAGATATTAATTTTCAACTGAACTGGATCGTATACAACAAATATGCTTCGCCAAATTAGGGCCGCCATCTTGAATTTTCCTTGTTTAAAATTGTTTAGGAATATTGTCACCGAAACCATGAATGTAGGCAAAATTTTAGCGAAATCGAACATCGGGAAGTGAGTCAAAATCACCTTGTAAAATTTTACAACGCACAGCCAGGTGAAGTTAAATAAAAGCTTCTAAAATAGGTAAAAAAGGCGAAAATTTGATTTCAAAGGTTTGTACGTCATAAACGAAAAAGTAAAAGCAAGCACACATTTAAAAAGTTATATTAGGTGTACAAATAAGTTTCCGCCTTTTGACAAAAGTTGGCGCTACCACTAAGTTATAATTAAAATTGTCACATGTTAAACGTCATTATCGTAAGGTCGGACATCTGTCAACAACATAACCTATAAATTTTAGTGAATTTTTATCAGTATAATATAACATATTCTTGTGTGTGCGAAAATGTCGAGTTTTGTGTCGAATAAGTGTCATTGGCGGGAACTTTTTATTTACTTCTTCAATTTGAAGAAATCTGCAACTGAGTCGCATCGATTGCTTGTAGAAGAATATGGTGAGGCTGCCCTAAGTGAGAGAAGTTGTTGTGAGTGGTTTCGAAGACAAAGAACGTAGCGGAAGGCCAAAAGTGTACGAAGACGCGGAATTAGAAGCATTATTGGAGCAGGATTCGTGCCAAACGCAAGAAGAACTTGCAGAATCTTTGGGAGTGACTCAACAAGGAATTTCACATCGGTTGAAGTCATTGAAAATTATTCAAAAACTAGGAAATTGGGTTCCATATGAACTGACGCCGAGAAACGAAATGGATCCACTATGATAATCCAAACAGGGAAAAATCATGGGGACTACCTGGCCATGCTTCAACATCGACAGCATAGCCAAATATTTACGGAAAAAAACTCTTGTTGTGTATTTCGTGGGAACAGCTTAGTGTCGTGTATTATGAGTTGCTCACACCGAACGAAACCATTACTGGGGCTGTCTACCGAACGCAATTGATAAGATTGAGCACTCAAGAAAAAGCGTGCCCACTACTACTCCAGACACGACAAAGTTATTCTCCTTCATGATAATGCTCGTTAACATGTTGCTCCGTCGGTGAAAACCTACTTGGAAACACTCAATTGGGAAGTTTTACCTCACCCGCCGTATTCTCCAGGCATCGCGAATTCCGATTACCAACTACAAACTGTTCCGATCGATGGCGCATGGCCTATCTAAGCAGAGCTTCTCTTCTTATGAAGAAGCCAAAAATTGGGTCGATTCGTGGATAACCTTAAAAGATGAAGCATTTTCCGGCGCGGTATCCGTATGCTGCTAGAAAGATGGAAAAAAGTAGTGGCAAGCGATGGGCAATACTTCGAATAGAACCCAATTTTTGATAAAAAACGGCGGAAAATTATTTGTACACCTAATAGTATTCTACAATATGGCCCCAGAGTTGTACACAAACCACTTTAAGTAAAAACTATACACCTTTCATCCGAAAACTTTCAAAAGCCATTCTTTCAAAAACCGCAAAGCTAATGTTGTACGATTATCGCCCAGCAAGTCTTAGTTTTATGTTTACTCCACAAAATTACCATGTCCCATAAAAACAGGGATAAATTCTCCTTGTCAAACGACTAACAAAGAGCCTTAACATACAAAATATATATAATTCGAATAAAGGGAATACCATGCCAGGCGTAACCTTAGAAAAACTATAATCTCAACAGATTTCTCTTGCCATCTGGTGCGCGTTGATTAATGTTAAATGCTTAAAAGCAACGTTCAATATAATTAAGAAATTAACATCTGGAGCACGAAAGCAATTTATCATACATCCTTTTCAATGAGAATCATTGCTTGCGGTTTTCTATAATTTCCTGTTTTTAAGGGCTGACATTCTTTGATCTAGAAAACATAATATTTCCCAGCACGCCATAGTGGTTTGAACTGTACGGGAAAATTGCTCTCTCGGTGGATGTAATTTATTTGTTTACATTAGTGATGTTAATTACCACTCCTGATTAAATTGCTATGCATGCTGAGAACATTTCCATACTTTTTCAGTAAAATTTAATTCAATGGTTAAAGTTTTGTTATTCCTTTTTTCTAGTTATAAACACAAACTGCTTTAGTTGAGACCTGAATTAATTTTAACGTGTGAATTATCGCTTGTAATAATAAAACGCATGTTTAACAAATGACTGTAATTTTTATAAATTCGTAAATTTTTTTAGTTATTATTTGTTCTGCTACAGAAATTTGTGCTTTAATCTCTCATAAAAGAAATTCTTGCACTTACCATTTTACTCTTTACTGTAAGCTTGTGTATTATTAAAAAAATGCCCAGTATGATCTTTGTAACATTAACAAGAAATCGAAGTGAAAATTTATAGAACTCAGTGCAGTTGTGTAAAATTTAGAGCACCCCAATTAATGCAGGGGAAAAGAAAATTCACATTATGATAAGTTATGATACTAACGCCCTTCATCATGCCTATAACAGCAGCAACAGCACCACTACGGGCAAGTCACTGCCAATCTTCAATATTTCTCATAATTTAGCTATTTGCAAAATAACCTTTAAAACATATATTAGAGCGAGGTTTTAGTTTTCACCATTGCAGACTTTTCGCATTTCCGTATAGTCTCTACTGAGTCTTGCTTTCCAAACCATTATACAATCGAGTTTAGCATAGCAGTTGACTTCGTCAAGGACAAAATCAGAAACAGATAAATCCCTAAAAATACAAACTAAGTATATTGTATAGTAACATATTCGGAAACAGGACACGTTAAATTACTGATTCCGAATTCAGTGTATACCTGGGTTGGATAAATCAAAATAATAATAATAACTGCTTTATATTTTACAGAGAAGTGAAAAGATAACTTCCATGATGAAGCCGTACGCCAACAAATTTAGCTCTTTTAGTGCCGAACAACGATATATCGTTGTGCCTAAATCAGTACGCGTTTATAGTACAAAAGTAGCATTTTGTAGCTTATTTATATTCATGATAAGTATATAATAGTATTATAAAAGAAATACCGTTTTTCATATATAACAACTAAACAACAATGCAAATTTACAGAGATGATACACTCGCTTATCTCTTGTGCATATAAAAAGGCGAATATCGCGTTTGGTCTCAAATGTTGTTTTCAAATGAAAGGAAGAGATGACCTCTACACGTATCGTGTAAGCAGTTGCAGGGCGAGGGGGTGTTCAAAAATTCAACTGAAATGAAGGGGCTGATATCTCGGAAACTAGACAAGATATCGGGATGTGTTCGGCCTCAAATGAAAGGGATATGCATTCCCTATGGGGTAGAACAATAAAATGTAGTAGTATCAAGGCGAGGGGGTATTCAAAAGCGCAGTTGAAAGTTTTAATTGCGCTTTTGAGTACCCTCTCGCACCGCAACTGCTTAGAGTATCATGTAGAGATCATCTCCTCCTTTCATTTGAAAACAACACATAACGATACCTTGTCTAGTTTCCGAGATATCAGCCCTTTCATCTTTCAGTTGAATTTTTGAACACTCCCTCGTCGTACAACTGCTACACTTTATTACGGTATCATGTAGAGGTCATCTCCTCCTTTCCTTTCATTTGGGACCAAACATGTACCGATATCTTGCCTAGTTCGCGAGATATCCGCCTTTTCAACTTTCAACTGAACTGATCAGACTCAAATATTGATCGAACTCATTTCTGAGCGGACTCAAATATTGATCAAACTCATTTCTGAGCGGACTCAAATATTGATCGGACTCATTTCTGAGCAGATTCACACTTAGAATCCGTTCACAATTTGAGTTGATCACTGATTTGATTCGAAATCTGAATTTCTTACAACTCTAATATGAGTGATACGGTGATTGTATTATTACTTGTTTTTCTTTTAAAATACTAGACATATTTTTTTTTAACTTGAACATACGTTGGTTATGTTTTATATTATATATTCTATACTAAACTTTGTCAGAATAATGATGTGGTTTACTTATGAGTACTACTTAAAAAATCCCAAAATCAAAACCTTTTCTTTTTTTTAAATAAATACTATTAACACAATTTTGAACAAATATTGAAATAACTTAATCATTTATTCTTTGTTTTTTTTTTAGTTTTTAACATGTTCCTCTTTGAATTTTGTAATTATCTTTTAAAACTAATTTTTTATTACCTTCTTTTCAAAACTCAACAAATTACAAAATTTGGCTTGGCATTTTATACATAATTTCAATTTTTCGCTCAGCATTAAAAGGCAAGTTAA
The DNA here is from genome assembly GCA_006980735.1 of Dasypogon diadema. Classification (NCBI taxonomy): domain Eukaryota; kingdom Metazoa; phylum Arthropoda; class Insecta; order Diptera; family Asilidae; genus Dasypogon; species Dasypogon diadema. Next base: position 2,569 of record QYTT01077672.1, on the reverse strand, counting down.
TAAAGCCAAAAGCAAAGCAAACGAAACAACTCTTCCTCCAATAATGAAATCAGAAAATCCAAAAAAAATCTAGAGATTATTTTGTGAAATTATCGAATATCTGTCTGATGTTATAAAGCTCTAGAAAGTACTGCCAATACTGTTGCGATATGCATCGTAATTAGCATGTCTACCAAGTAGAAAAATCAAAAGACTCAACAAAAGAACAGAACGAATTCACGCCTGATTTTATTCAACATGTTAAACACCCCCGACAACCAAAAATTTAGAACGTTTCAGTATTTACCACGCAACCACCGCAAGTGTGACTATGTTCACATTGAATGCTCACATGTTCATGTTGAAGTATTACCAGATCTAATTTGAGTTAATGATGCAAAACTATTTAAACTAGTTAACCAGTTCCTGAATCACAAATGCCATTAGTCGAATTCCTAGACATACGTCCATAAGGCGGAATATTATCACCAGTTCTTTGAAATATTACCAATCTCGAATTATTTCATAGCTCTAAAGAGATGGTATTTTTGTGCATCACAAGCATGATAGCATAGATAGTAGATATCAATCAGGAGGCAGCTGGTTTTGTCAGAGAATTAATAGTGTGAAGACAATGGGCCCAGAATAGATTTCCAAATGATTAGAAGATTATTAGTCACTTTTAGAGTTCCATACGCCCGAATGAAAAAACGAACCCTTATAGGATCACTCGTGTGTCTGTCTGTCTGTCCGTCTGTCCGTCTGTCACAGCCAATTTGCTCCGAATCTACTGGACCGATTAATTTGAAATTTGGTACACATATGAACTTCTGTGACCCAAACAAGGACGTGTAACGTTAATAAATAAATTTTGAATAGGGGGTCACTTTTGGGGACCAAATTAGAAAATTTAAAAAAAAAGTTTTGCAAACTGTACGTGTAACATATCAAATGAAATGTATTTTTTATATTGTCTCAAATATATTTTTTTATAATTTTTAAATAAATAGTTTTAAAGTTATTTAAGAAAATAGATGAAAATTGACCATTCTCCCACATTTGCGCCGAAACTACTGAACCCAAAAAAATACTGAAAATTGTTCTTTACTTATAGATTACAGGAACCCCTATCAGAAGTCTATGGTCCTAAAATAAGATGGTAAATCTCTCAATATTGTGCGTAACAAATCAAAAAATGAAATATCTGAATAACTTATATCCTTGGTCTTAGTCCACGTACTCAAGAATATACGACAAGATAAAATTCAACAATAGAAAATATAATCAGTAATTTTCCTATACAATCTGGTACCATACGAACGTTTTTTAGTTACCACAAACAAATTTGGGTCAAATTAAAAAAAAAACATGGTAGAAAACATATTCATCGTACGGAACCCTCTCCATGCGAGTTCAATTCGCACTTGCCCGGTTTTTTAAGCAGCGATTTGAATAAATTCAATTTTTAAAGGATTTTAAAAATGGTTAAAATTGAGTATCATACGATTATAAAATTCTTTTCAAAGAAGAGATAAGCCGTATTTTGGGAAACCTTCGACATTATATAATGGTCGCAACACATACGTTGAAAAAGGAGTATATTGCTAATGACGCTCACTCAAAATGTCGAATTTATAAGGAAAGTGGCTCTGAGTGATCGGACACTAAAATCTAAATACACTATAGCACAAATTGAATTATATAAGGTAGGCGCTACCACGAAAAAATTCTCCTCTGAAGTATCTATACCTTGTCACGGAGGAGGGGAGCTTGTATAACTTAGTGATGCCAGAAGCTATGACGGAGGCTGTAAGTAAGTAGTAGTGGTACTGACGAGCTGCCAGTAGGGTATCCCATGCCGAACAGGTTATCTCTGAAAAATCAAACCAAGCTAGATACAGAAAAATGACCACAAGGGAAACAATGGATGTATGTACCACAGGTGATAAATTGCAGGGATTCTCGAGGCGTCATTTACTGCCGACATATGACATCAATGAGAAAGATAAAAATAGAGAAATCGATAGCAGAGGAAGGGGCGAGGATAAGAACATACACTCCTCGTCACTTGAATAGCCTCACCAAATATTTTCTCACACCTGGCAGCTCCTTAATTCTCCGAACCTTCAGTTTTGCTCTGCTAGTTCATCACTGTGAAAGTGTTTGTAAGAAACTATTAAATTCTGTTTTCATCTCTTTCTTTTAGAAAGAGAGAGACAATTCGAAAATGCACCAGCAAAACCTGTTTCACATGAATAGAATCACAAAAAAAACACATTTGTTTGCTGTTTTTAAAAAAAGTTCTTTATTAATCAATAATGTGTGCTTTTTCCATTTTTAGTAATAATTTCAAAAATCCTGTCCGGAAGTGAATTGTATAAATTATGTATATATTGAGGTGGTATTTTTCGCCAATGTTCTTGTATGGAAGAAATGAGTGCCTCACGGCTTTCGTATTGACGGCCGTCAAAATATACCTTACGAGAAAGGTAACCCCAAACATTCTCTATTATATTAATATCAGGAGAGAGAGCGGGCCAATCTAAAAGACTAACTTTTTCTGTATCACACCAATCTTTGACCTTACCCG
>QYTT01077671.1:0-14720 GCA_006980735.1 Dasypogon diadema | reverse complement strand
TTCCTGAACTAATGTTAAATATTGAATTCCTTCTTTTTCTTCTATTGTATAATATATTTTCTTGAGTCAAGGTTAGACAGTAGTATTTAATTGGATTCATCTGTATACTGTCGTATGAATTTTTGTAATAAATAAATAAATAAAATAATAGCATGCACAAACAAATATTTAACACGTTGACTGCCGAGCCGGTCACATTTGACCGGCATTTAAAAAGCTCTCTCACGACGAAGGCATTTTAACACGGAATTCTCTCACGAAAGCTTTTATGCCGATTGCCGCAGTCAACGTGTTAAGGCATCCATTTCATCTTGTTAGCTCCTCAGTCTTCATCACTGCTCTGGTTCTGTGCACTTGGCAACATATAAACTCCAAGTTTTTAATATCTTTCAGAAAAAGATTTCAGAGTTTCTTTTTAGAATCCTGATCAGTATAGATGGTTTGTTAAGTCTATGAATCTCCCTACAGAAGCACACTAATTATTAAAGCAACTTTTTTGTACTAAGATAGATCTGAAGGTTCGGTTGATGTACCAATTACCACCGTAGAGACTACTATATATACATGAAAGAGACTCACACACAGATTAATTTTCCCAAAAACAGATGAGAAGTCGAAATATTTGACCTGCATAAAATACTCCATTTTTGAAAAGGTCTAAACAGAGCGTTGGTCGTTTCAATAAGAGAAGGAGTACACGCGAAGCGATGCATTACAGATGCGCATTTAATTATAGTGAATCTCATGATGAGCCAGATTAATTGTGGGCAGATAAATATCCATTGAAATATTCTACGAAACTCCATTTTCATCTGGCTAACTGGCTTTTACCTTTCCTGGTACCCTTACAAGTTTTAAAGTTCACTAAAGTGGAGACGTAATTTCCTATTCTCTTCATAGGTAAATTCGTGCAAGTGGTAATTTTTGTTAGTCTGTTGCTTTTAAGATTTATCAACGTTTTTTTTTTACTTTGAATACTAGACGCCTCGGAAAAGATCAGATAATTTTTGTCTTTCTTTTAAACTTTCGATTTCATTTCCACACTTTGGGTAAAAATGCGGAAAAAAGTGAAACTCATTTTTTATTAAATGGAAATTAGAGATTTCGACGTCTGAGATTTTCGGATATGCTTTGATTCAGATGAGAAAGTTTCGATTGGGCAGTGCAACAAAAATTTCAGTAATTTGGTTATGCACAGGTTCCGTAAATGTTAACAATTTTTTTTAGTGAAAATTGAATTAGTTAAGCCAATTTACGGAACTAATGCAGTCTATGTGGTTTGTATCGGAAGCTTCCTACCCACTTAACCTGAATGGCCTTGGAGATGATATAAAAGTCCATTTCTACTGTGTCTTATCTCAGCTGCATAAATATATTCACATTTAAAAAGTATTCCACTTTTTCATGTTTTATTTTGAGCTGAGCAAACAGAATTCGTGCAAATCCACGTGAGCTGTCCATCTCAGTCATCGATCGACTTTGATGACTATACTCCCTTGGTAATGTGTGGAGTACCTTCCTTACAGTTTACAGAATAGATTCAGGCTACGGTAGTTCCAAGATACTTTTCGAATGGAATTGATTTCATTTCATTTTGATTAAATTTAAAATTCATTTTTCTTGTCTCGCCTTTTATTCCGTGGGTTCAATGGGGAAGAAAGATAAAATAGCTTTTTATTAAAGGTAGCGATTTTTTTTTGTGGACGAAACAATCTGATTGCATCGAAATGAATATAAACCGCAACAAATTCACATTCGGATTCGGATGTCCGTTCCTTCAAAAAGCCGTAGATTTTCGCTTCACTTGCTCCCGGGTTAATGGTCTTTTCGAATCAATTCCCAGGTAAGAATTTGGTTGCCTGCGAGAGTGCGAGGTGTGCTTACTATCCGAAGGCAATTCATTGGCTGTCTTATTATAGACGAGATAATACGCCTGCTAATATAATTTCCCTCAGATTGGAAATTTATTTCGTGTTTTTTTCCTCTTGATCAATGGGAGGAAACAGTGAAAGTTTCAGGTTTCAGACTATTTTTATTGAATTTATAAAAAGAATTCAAGTTGTCATGGCATCACTATGGTGACTAATCAAAGCTCGTGCATTTAATTTAGCACGGAATTTTTTTCTCATTAACCATAAAGTGTAGAGCTGTATGTAATCTTAATTTGCAAAGTTATTTTTGTTCTAATAATTCTTGGGGTAGAAAGTCATTTACGTAAAATTTTTGGCTAATTAAATAGTATTGTAAATTCGCCTTACTATATACCGACATAAAACCCAATAAAAGATGAAAGCAACATCCGTGGTATGTCTTTTAGGGGAATACTAAAGCTTTCGGCTTGAGGTCGGTATCCAAACTCCAACCGATAAAGATGAACCTGGCAAGAGAGACATGGCCAAGTCTTCGGAGCCCATGAAGAATCATCGATAGTCGATAAAAATAACATCCAACCTAGATGTGCACCATCTATTCATTCGGCACAACTACCGAAATTGAAACACTAGTGCAAAGTGAGATTTTCTTGGTAAGCCGAAAACCTTAGTCTGGGCAAAACAGTATAAATTTTGCTAATCTTTAAGGAGACGTTATCGCAACATTTCATTTCTTGTTCCAACATGATACCAAGATTGGACATCTTCTTGTGTTTGGGTAAAGGACAGACATACAAAGGAATTGGAAGAGCATTATCTAAAGTAAGAATATGGTCGAGTTCGAAAATGAAGTACTGCGTGGCATTAGCAAAAGTTACATGTGTTATGTATCTTATATACCGTATATGCACATTTAAAACTACTTTTCGTACATTTCGCTTTCTTCATTAATAAAAATCATCAATAAAAAAAAACTGCAGTAGATTTTGCATGTGTTTGCAGTGTTGCATGCTTTAACTCAGTCTGACGCTGTAAAATTTTATATAATAAGATTTTCCTGAGTTCAACTATGAATTTCTTTAACTGTTCAATTATGTGTGCGGCTCAAATCACTAATTATGAGTTCAATGCAATTCTCGAGAAGTCCAAAAGGCCTGCTCAAATACACCTGAACATTACCAGCACAATCATAAATATGAGAACAACACTTGGCGTGTCATTAATAAAAAGGCTGAATAATAAAGGGCCTAGCATAGATCGTTGTGCGAGGCGACATGAGAGCATTAGAGAAGCAGAAGTTACAGCCTTAGCCTTAAAACTCTGGGAACAATTTGATAGAAAACTTGCAGAAACAGTACTCAAACTAAACTTAAAGGACTTATAAAGTCCGTCGATGAGCAGAATATTGACGACACAATCGAAGACCTTAGAAAAATCCCTTCGCACTACGGTAAACTCTAGAACCAGGTCGCCAAACAAAGATGTCCTGGACACATATTTCAAAATTTTCTTGCATATAACTTTTTCCAGTACTTTGAATAGAAAGCACAAGATGCCAGTCGAACGAAAATCAGATATGAGAGCAGCAGGAGTCTTTTTGGAATGGGCAATACTGTAACAGCCTTCCAACTAATAAGAAATGAAGATAACATTATATATGCATTTACGGTATTCAGGATGAAAACGCTAATCGGAAATAGAATATGATGATCCAGAGTGAACCTGGTAGACTAAGGCACAACTTTGTCACTATCAGAGACAAGGACTAGGTCTAGCAATGAAAAATTGGAAATATTGAAATAAATCGGGCGAGAATTAATTACTTTGAGTAGAAGAGACCGGATAAAATATGCGAATTGACTGTTCTATTATCCCCCTCCGATGATTGCAATTAAAACAGTTTGGAGGACTGTACACTGATTAAAGTATACATTTATCCTTTCTACATCTTATTTCTATACACAAAAACTCTATTCATTGTTCTGCTGATAATGAAGAAATAGTTCTAATTGATGGGAACAGCTCTTGTAAATGCAAAACTGCTGAAAAAATCATTTAACAAATCAACACAAATCTTAAAAGAGTTGACCGTTCTTCTATTTTTCAATTTTTCAAGATATTTTTGATTTGAATCTGAACACGGTTAAAAATCCGAGAGTAAATTCTAATACTCTTCTGATATTAAGGGGTATATTCAATGCAAGTCGTATTTAGTTTTAATCATCGTAAAATATTAAAAGTACATTCAAGTATATGTTGTGTGGCAACACTTTTTGCCACATATGAAAAACCTTTTTTTTCATTTAGCTTATAATTCGTAATAGAAATTTTTGATTAGTATATAAGTACTTGTGATATTCTCAATAAATTTAGTTCTGACTCGACCCAAACTTCGAGAAACGAAAAGTTACATTTTGTATGACTTAGTAGTTTCTAAAGTTTTATTACATTTTAATATTTTTCAAATACAAATCTAAAATTAAATATGATTATATTGAGTTTCAATATTTATGCGGATTGCTGTTAAGAGAACAAATGGGTTTTAAGGAGAATAACGGCTCCATATTTTAATGCTTTCATAATAATACTACAAAATACAAATAAAAACTTTTCTGGGTTGACAACTTGGGTTCAATTTTTGCAGGTAGACGTCTTAAAACTTACTCATTATTGGTATTAAAGTTTAAGGCTAGAAGTATTTCATTTTAATATATGCCAAGGATTAACTTTTAATATTTTTCTGGTGTAGTCATATATACAATACCAAAAATATTAAAATTTACTCCAAAATTTTTAACCGTGAATAAAACACATTATCACTGACTATCGTGATCTTCGTTGGATCACTCTACGAGTACCTTCCTTCATATCGTCAAAGTACCAGATGCAGGTTTCGTTCCAACACATATGGGTTCCGGTAACCCTCGGAATTTCTCTTTAGAATAACCTTGAGCATTCTGTGGTGAACGTATCAGATTTTATGAAACTAAATTTATTTCAAATTAAAAATCTAAAAAGCGAAAATAAAAAATCTTCTAGAAAAAGCAATAGCAATAGCAATTTCGAAATACAAATACATTACTACATTTCCTTCGTATAAAAGTTACTTTATTGTAATTAAGCAAAAATAAATGCAGCTACAAAACGCAAACAGGAAATATATTTTTACATATGATAACATGTAAATATGTAGAAAGCTGAAAACTCTATTCAGTGCAGATACAAAGCCAGTGGCAAACATTTTCTGGATCGTTGTGCTTGAGCTTATTGCACTGATGTTATCAGTCACTTTAGAAAACTTGAAGCTAATATCTAAGAGTTGATATTACCCTAATAGTTGTTGGATACTTGCAAAAAAACTGAAGTAAAGGTGAAAATTACCGGCCTTGAAACCTTTTCTGCCGTTCGAGTCTAATTTCTTCTTTTTAGCTCCCGATTAAATCCAAGAATGGCTGTTAAAGTCAAAATTTTATCTATATACATAATTTTGTACAAATTTATAGAACCAGAATATAGAGTTGTATTCCACACTAGTTACGCTTGCTATCGGACATGTAGGAGATTGTGTAATTCCCTTTCCAAATTCAGTAATTCAATTATGAAGAGTAGCAACCAAACAAAGATAAATTTATGGCATTCTCCTCTGAACGTAGTTTATTTGAAGCATATCAATTTCTGGAAAATTCCACTTAAATTTAATAGCAACAATTAACAAATGAATACTAATTTTCCCAAAAGACCTATAACTATCCTTCACTTCTATGCATAACATTTTCCTAAGCCCAACGTTTTCTTAATCCAGCTCACCTAGTGAAATCAGAACACGCAATTCACTGGGGAAGTCTTTATCGCAACAAATACCTTCCCCACGGACAATGTCATATTTCCATCATATGTTCTATGTTCTATCTGCCCTAAAATAACTACTGCATTAACCGCTAATTTTCATTATTTGAAAATAAATACGGCATTTGCTGTGCTCATCGCAAATGTATTTTTCTGGAAAATATCCGGAATTCTATAAGAGCTTCGCTAGAAGAATTTTCCTCATCCACGAGCAGTCGACTATACTTTATCTACTGACTTGACTCTCCAATCACAATCTCTGCCACGTGATTCTGCCATTATTTAGCCATCAAATAAAACACAAAAAACTATGAGTTCTATAGTCAACTTTTATAACTGACTAACCGGCTGATTCTATAGAGGCCCACACATGCGAACGTAAAGAGTTTAATCAAAGTGCAGCACGGCACGAGGCATGTAAACAAACAATACAGAAATGAGCTTTATTATGACGTTACTCATGACGTTTCTATTTATTTGCAACTTTCAAGTTCATAAGAAGATAGCCATTCAGGGAGATGATATTGCGCTTATCTTTCAAGTGATTTTCCAACTCAAATTCCGATTGCCCACTATCAGGAACTGGATATTTTTTTCACACTTTAGTCAATTTTAAAAAGTTTCTACTGCCTTTTGAGTTGTTTGCCGATGTTTATAAGCTCTTTTGAAATAGAAGCTCTGATAAGAAAGTAATCAAGTCTGTGCACTCAATAATTGAGTTATGCTCACGAAACAGTAGTGCAGATTTCTTTTGTTTGAGCAATACCGGGAAGTAGTGCTAATTTCATTTTTGACTGCTGATAAAGTAGCGCTGGCGCCAAGTCATGATATTTATTTATTAAAGATAAAAAGAAAGCTATTTTCTTTGGAGTTTTCACTAGAATAGGTGTGGATTTTGATAACCGATTACATAAACAGTTATGTTGGTTATATCCACATCAATTAACTACACCATAATAATATACATGAACTAATTGCGATAAACACCTTGATGAGTACCAAGTATGAATCGTGGTTTGCAAAAATCTTCCTAAAGACTTCCTGTTTGCTCAACTGTTATCAATCGACAAAAGCAAGTGACAACATTCATAGCTGTGATCAAAAAGTGAAATACAAAATATTCGATAAGATTGATTGATTTAAGTATGTGTTAAAAAATTTACTGTAACAAAAGTCCATAAGCTGAGAATTAAGTTCGAAGTTCCGTGGGGTTCGATATTGGGTCCATTATTATTTCCGTTTCCTATTAATGCTGCAACAGGTAGTTAGGTAGTATCAACATTATATATATATATGCATAACAGTGAAATCTATTCTTACATTTATTCTTTCGAAGCCTGTTATACATTTTATTAAGAACATGTTAGTACAGATTTCAGTAGTTGTGTCTGGGATCTTCGAATATCATTTGACAAAGTGTTTTTTCGATGGCACTGAATAGATGTGAAGATCATAACCACTCCCACGGCTGTGTAACTCTGGATGCATCTTAAACCACTGTCTGTGGATACCTTTTTCTCCATTTGGATGTCTCAAAAATTAACTATTCTTAATTCTAGTACAACATATTTCAATTCATATGTTGATATAGTAGATATCAATTCGTTTTGATGTCGAGAAGTTTTGCAAGTCCTTTAAACAGTGATAATTCAAATTGCCAAACCTGACTATCCCTTTAGGTACTCCACATTTGGAAATTAATCTAGGCAGAAGTGCATATTTTTGAAGTAGGAATGGTGTATAGTATCACGCCATAATAACATAGTAATTAATGGATGTTGTAGAAAGAAATTTGATTGAAGAAGGAGTCTGCTGCACGCACGCTTTATTTAACAGATATTACGATGATATATGATGAATGTTAGTCGTAAATTGTTCAATGAAGAGAAATACATAAGAGTGGTAAGTGGTTTCCGGTCTAAGTATAATACAAAATTCCGAACTCCACAAGAAGTTGAATTCCCAGTCATGGGTACTGTAATTCTGTTTTGACGCTAAAATTTCTTGAGAAAGGAATACTAGAGTTTGTTTCTCCTTTCAAATTAATACGGAAATGTATTAATTGCTGGAAAACAAGGGTCAAGGAGTCAATACTGGAGTAATCAAACAGGCCTTAAGATTCTTGCACATTGGAGTTGGGATGGGGATGGTCATTCGTGGCGTGGAATAAAACAACAAATGTACGATAAGTACAACAATCAGCGACCAACCGAACTCCGTCGCAAGCACTCTAAGTCTTTTCTTTGGGTCTTTTTCAGGTCGATCAATGCCAACCCTCTGTGGAAGAGGTTGAAACAGCGGTCGAATGCGAATGCAGAAATAAAGTCCCAGCTGATCCAGGCATGCATGTATTTTGCACAAAACCCAAAAAATAAAGTGAAATGTCGATAAGCTCGTTTAATAAGTTTCCATAAAGAGCAGCCTGTGCAGTAATAATATAATATTACATATAATAATCGCTTTTAATTTTGACTCTATGCGGGCCAGACCTGTAGTATTGAAGTATTGGTAAACTTATCTAGCGTTATTAATGTATAAGATTAATCAAAGATTTCCAGGCCAGTTTGCACAAGTTGAACAAATAAACTATAAATTAACAAAAAAAGATATCTTATATTCAACACCACTAGTTAAGAATAAAATATATTACATTAGAAATTCATATAAAACAGCTTAAAAAAATAGTCCACCAACTCTTTACTAAATGTACAAACACTTTAGATTTAAAAGTTAAATTGAGAGTTAAATTTTGAACATGAAACATTTTTTAATAATGGAAAGTAAGATCATTTTTATTATTTATTTATTATTTATTTTGTTTTTGTCGGATAACTGCAGATCATATCTAACTATTGTATTTCGCAGTTGGAAGAAATAAAAAAAAATATGTATATATATATATGACAAACCTGAATGTGTTCCATAACGCTTACTATTTTGTTGATTCCTAAGATTTTCACTATTTCCATTGTTTTGAGCGTTACTAATTTGTTGAAAACTTTGATTATATTGATTGTCCCCATAAATTCTTTGATAACACGACAAATTCGGTATCGCCCACGAATTGTTGGTTCTGTGATGAAAATTTCCACTAAAAATTGGATGTGCATTTGAAGTTGTTGCGATACTCTGTGCTAAATGATTCTGTTGATGATTGGTATGTTGATGATTTGATTGTTGCTGTTGCTGCTGCTGCTGTTGCTGCTGCTGCTGCTGCTGCTGCTGCAGCTGTTGATGATGATGTTGATTTTGCGATTGTGATGAAATATCGCTCCACTGATTTGTCGATGTTGAGTTTGAACTTGATGTTGAATTTTGATGACCAGAACTACTCGATTGTGGTGAACTATTACTATTTCCTCCGGAACTTGAACCAATATTTGTATTTGTTAGTTGTGTAAAATAATTACTTAAAGCCATGTTGCCTTGATCAGTAAAATAACCGCTGCATGTTCCTGTTTCAGACGCCATCTTTCCAATTTTTGTTTTTGTTTTTTTTTTTTTAAATGTCAGTTTAATGTTTATTGCACTCAATTATTTTAGATTATTTGTCGATTTACGTATAATATAAAACCTTTACATATGTTGCAAATAATTACAAAGCCTCTCACATCATCTACAATCGTCATTTTGGAAAATTGCACAATTAATTTAATTTTATTTCAAACTTGATTGAAAGTTTCAAGTTTTGCACCTCTTACTCTATTTTTGCAAGCTCTGTGTGTCTAATTTGAAGACATATTTTAATTTATTCCCATTTTTTCTTATTGCACGAAGTTTTAGGGAATAATTTTTGCACACGAGAATTACACACCTTAGCAAAAAGAGAACAAAAAAGTACCGCACAAAATGGAAACAGATAACAGGCGCAAGGAGTGCATACTGTATAAAATTGCCAAAATTTATGTAATTTTTTCATTTAATACAAAACAAAATATAAAACACAATTTCTTGTATAAAAGTTTTGAACAAATATACATTTCCGCTTTTAGGTTTATTAGAAGGTGCATTAGCAGAAAAGACAAAAGTCATCCTGATGTTATGTAAAGGATCAAAATCGCAAGAGTTATCTATGTTTGGGGAATACGATAGCTGGTCAGATTTCCTATTACAATCACAGTATTTTCAATGAAAAAAGTTGTTATTCTAGCAAGATAGTGAATGTTTGAAGGGCCGAGAGTTGATAGATTATCTGCCTCAAACTTTAACTACTGTAAAATAATAAACGAAAAATATACTATAATAAAACGCTAGGAGGATTTATCATTTTGAGAAATGACAGAAAAACTGTTTTTAATAACATCGAAAGACGTACCAGATTTTGACGGAAATAGCTGGACGACATGGAGTTAAAACCGCTTCAATATCTATATATTTTTGCAAGACTGCAACTCTACTATTTTCAGCTAGACACCATGTATCTCAGTGAATTCAATATCGACAGTGGCATTAAAAATCCTCGTTTTTCTCAACATAAGTAACTATTGTGCTCCGAATAGTCAATGTTAGCGATCAAGAGTTGGTGGATAAAAACAATATCGGCAATTTTACGTCGCTTTTTCAAGCAAACCAGGCCAATAAGGTTAAGCTCTTCATGATAAAGTGGAAGGATCATAGGGTCGTTCCAAGGGAGACCTCTAAGTGCAAATCTAATGAATTTGCACGGAACCGATTCAATACGCTCAATGTGGACCGTACAAAAAAGATTCCATACCTGTGATGCGTATTCAAGTAGTGGTCTAACAAACGAGTTATATAATGTTAAGGAAGCTTGCCATGCATGGAATTATTCAACGAATGCTGTCTGTAGCAAATATGTAATCAGTACTGATAGTATCACGCTCCCTAAAGAATCTCACATTTATTTATGTTGAGTTCTAAGCCGTGGTGCCCACGAAGAATAAAAAATATTTAAGTCCTCCTGAAAAGAAGCGCGGTCACTGATATCATTGATAAAGTAGAATATCATCATATCATCAGCATAAATTAAAATATTGGTGTGCCTAAAAAGATGCACAATCTCTTCAATGGAAAAGACTACAAGAAGAGGGCCAAGATGAGTACCCTAAGGCACCCCAGACGTAGCGTCTATGACCCTAGACTGACAACCGCAAAGAAGTACCAGATAGGATATTTTAGACACATACAAATGAATCCATTTTAAAAGTAAAGTCGGAAATCCCAGTTTCTGTAATTTGAGCGTAATGACCGATTGTGATAATTTATCAAAAGCATCACTGAAATCTGTATAAATACTATAAGCTTACAGATTATTACTAAGACAGGTGTATTAGAGCTAAATTCCAATAAGTTTGTGATAGTAAAACTATCTGACAGCAAAAGATATTTTGAAAAGTTTAAAGAATACGTCTACATTGAGGAGATATCTAAGAATGAACTACAGATCCCAACAGTTTGGGTATGCATGACAATTTCGCTATTGATATGTAGTTGGAAGTCTCGTACCTATTGCCTTTCTCGTGGAAAGGTATAATGAAGTTGTTTTTCCATAGTTATGGAAAACACCCGCTAATACTAAGAGACTTCTGAAAAAAAAATGCGAAGTGAAAAAAACCAAAGCTTCGGAACATGAGTTAATCACCGCCTGAGGCACTCCGTCAGGGCGCGAAGTCAATATCCGGTTCAAAATCGGAAGTTCGAAACACATTTTCAAAGAATGTGGCAAACCTATTGCAGAAGTCATAAGTGTCATTGCTAGAGTGCTCATCGAAAGTCATAGATATGGGAGGATTATCAATTTTCCTATTAATGTTGATAAATTTATAAAAGGTGCGTAGATCACTGTATAGTTTATCACGATTATTAACAAACAGAACGCAAAAAAGTTCTGGTGGCCAAATGGGTCTTAGTTCTGAGAAATCGCTTGTTCTTCTTGTTTTTGAAAGTTCTCAAATCCCTGTTGAGCCATGCAAATGAGGTAGAAGATAATCTCTGACCCTCAGAAGGAACACAAGAGGTACAGACCTTGAAAATCTTAACGTAAAACATACTAACGTGTGCATCAATGTTACAGTTATAAAGCTTGGCCCTAAAATCAATAGATGTGCGTCTATTCCACAAGTCAGAAAGGTTTGTCTTTTTAGAGTGAAAAAAAGAAATTCGCTTCGTTGCTCTAGCTTATATTTTCAGGCTCATAGCAAACAGATACAAGGAGGGGGGTGATATGAATCCACAGTTAACAGAAGATTCAATGGTTGAACCATTGTGTTGAGGGAAAAATGAAATCCAGCTGCCTACCCAAATCGTTTCCAACACCCGCTCTCTTGGTGCAAATCCACGGAAGCAAGTGCATCCGGGAACTGAAATTCTTTGGTTGAGAGGTTACCGCTGGGAAGGTACACATCCTCATTGTCATTATATACCCATTTAACATTAAGTAAAATAAAGTATAATCTAAGAGAAACAAACTTTACATTAAGTTTGATTGAAAAAGTGGAAAGTGCTAAAAGGGTGCAATTTATGTCGGTTTTGTACAAAATCATCAGTCCACCACCTCATGCAACCGAGCCGTCATATCTGTCTCTATGAAAAATTAGGTAGGTTGCAGCCAGGGCTTCACCAAATCATTGACGTCAGAACAGCTTGAAATTGGAGATTGCAATATGTCTTTGGTTCTTTAGTTAGTTTAGTTCTTATTCTCCTTAATGGTAAAGGGAAAGCGTTCCTAATTTTTTGTACTCAGCTCAGTAGAACGCATAACCCCACCACCGGATCCATCCGTACGTGAAGGCTTTTTACGAAGCGAAGTGTAACAGTGCTATTTGGCTAGAAGACTGGCAAATAAATTGAATCAAACATGGCCGGAGTCGTTGTCAATTCAAAAGAAGAAACTAAACTGTCCGAATGACCAGATTTAATGAGTTCGCAGTTAATTGGAACGAAGGAATCATCACCCCCTCAGCAGAATCACCGCCACCAAAAATCCACCCGAATCCAAGACAAGATCCATCATTGAAAGATTGCAAATTGATATGTTTAATAATTAATCATAGGAAGATTGGCAATCCAACAACACATTGAAATCGTTCAGCGGTTTTACAAAAATTCACGTTCTGTAATTTGTGCGTAAGGTGCGTTACGTCAAAATTATGGTGTGCATAATTGTGGAAAAGTTCGTTATATTCGCTGCGTCGTTGCAAAATTTGAGCCAATTGGCTCTATGCTCGACCAATTACCGCCTGTGTATTGGTACAAAGTCCAGGCAAATATATACATTATTGCGATATTGATAGTCTGAATCCCTCGATTTCCTACCATGCACAAAAACTCGACATTTCAGTGATCTTAATTAGGCGAATTCTGCGGGAGGACTTAGGTTTCCGCCCGTATGAGATCCAATTAACACAAGAGCTCAAGACAAAGGACTCCGTGCACTTACAGACTGGGTCCTAGAACGGACTCAAATTTTGGCCAAAAAGCGACAAGGTACATTTTTGACTTATCGAGGTAAATAACCTGCAGAGCGCGTGTCTTAGAAATCTTTAGCTCAAAAGTGGCACAAATTTAATTACTTCATACTTTCTCACTTGAGGGCTGGAGGCGTCATTGGGCGTTATTAGGGCCAAGCATTAACCGTCAATAGCGAGGGGAATAGAGATATAGAACCTGAAGACGAGCTTTTCAAACGCTGTTTTGCCTGAATATGTATGCGTAATGTCACGAAACGGCGGTATGAACTGGCCGATAAGATCGTGTGGTTTCATACCTCCAGACTTTTTTCTTTGCGATTTTTTAAGTAACTCGTCTACGATAAGGAGCCAAGGATAATTCAAGAGCTGAAAGAGAACATACGGTGCGAAGTATCCGGAATGGAGTCCCAAATATGCCAAAATGTCGTTCAAAATTGAATTTCTCGCATGCTTGCATGTCACCAAACGCAGCTAAGGTAACCGTCTCAGTGATGTTATGTTTCATTATTAATGCCATCGATTGCAGTTTCGTCAGATAATAAAACTTTGCCGAAATTCGAATTCGTTTGGTTTTTGTTCAGTTTTGTTCAGAACATTGAAAATAAAAACTTTACTTTTCTAGTTCCTTTACAATTGTATCGCACTCTTTTTTCATGTTATCTAAAAAAACATTAGAAATGTTGGTTACAAATGAAATCATTGGGTATTTCAAAATTAAACCTAAACCCATTAAATTTTTTCAGAATTTGATGTTCTATAATTCTCGAACAAAAAAGTTCAGATTAGTGTGTAGAAAACTTAAAGTGTTTGCTATCAGATAGTAATAATTTCGCAAAGTATACAACAAGAAAATGAGATGGTGTGCATTGAAATAGGTGTCACGAACAACGAGCTTTCCGCTACCCCCGCAAATGAGGCATTTTAGGAACGAGTTGTGGCTCCCTGTCTTAAAGAAATGTTTCTAAAATGCATTCTTGGCTAGAAAAGAAATGGTGGGCTATAAAGTAAACCTTAAGCACCAAATAATTTATTAAACAACCCTCTTAACCCCTTGAAGACCAAGAAATTGTTTTGTTAATAATTTGAATAAATCGTAGCCAGTGGTGGTTTCGGATCAAGATCACTACTAGGCCCCGCACAGGAAAAAGGTTCCATATTGGAACCACTAAGCTCGAAAGGATTAAGATACAAGTCCAGAATAGAATAATGAAGGAACTGGTAGCAGTAGAATGATATCAATTATATGGGAATTATTGGATCTCATTCTAGCCACAATATATAAGTCGAAAGATAATTGAACACTTTTTCTTCCAAAAGATTAAAGATGCAGACCTTATAATCATTGTTTTGAACGTTTGCTCGCATGTTCGAGTTGCTTACATGAGAACGTCTTGGATCTAAAATAATCCAACAATATAGGAGGAAAGATATCATTTCAACAATTTGAAAATTGCAGAACAAAATAAAGTAATAATGCGTTGAATTTTAAATGGTGACCTTCAATAAAATTACAAAGAAAAGTCTGTAGGTGAATGACACTAACACAGTCAGACTATTAGAATAAAATCACAAA